>JAXCGZ010009656.1:70000-75000 GCA_037179515.1 Halocaridina rubra
TCCTTTTAACCTTCAGTGGTGTAGTGGTAGCGCCATGACTTAGTAATCATAAGTCCTAGGTTCGAGTCCCGGTCGGGGTAAAATAATTATTCATGTTTTCACATATGTAATGTGCTTGCTTGGTTATTTCATGGCCCGAATGAGATTGGGACTTGAATTAAATGCTATAATGAAGCCACTGGTGAGGTTGGGTAATCTGTAATATGAACATAGTGGCATTCAGTTAGAATGCGTTCATTCCTAAGTATAGCAGATAAAAGCTATAAGGTTGGATGCCTTTTAACCTTCTGTGGTGTAGAGGTAGCGCCTTGACTTGGTAATCATGAGTCCTAGGTTCGATTCCCGGTCGGGGTAAAAAAAATTATTCATGTTTTCACATATGTAATATGCTTGCTTGGTTATTTCATGGCCCGAATGAGATTGGGACTTGAATTAAATGCTATAATGAAGCCACGAGTGAGGTTGGGGAATCTGTAATATGAACATAGTGGCATTCAGTTAGAATGCGTTCATTCCTAAGTATAGCAGATATAAGCTATAAGGTTGGATTCCTTTTAACCTTCAGTGGTGTAGTGGTAGCGCCTTGACTTAGTAATCATAAGTTAGGTTCGAGTCCCGGTCGGGGTAAAAAAATTATTCATGTTTTCACATATGTAATGTGCTTGCTTGGTTATTTCATGGCCCGAATGAGATTGGGACTTGAATTAAATGCTATAATAAAGCCACGAGTGAGGTTGGAGAATCTGCAATATGAACATAGTGCCATTCAGTTAGAATGTGTTCATTCCTAAGTATATCAGATATAAGCTATAAGGTTGGATTTCTTTTAACCTTCTGTGGTGTAGTGGTAGCGCCTTGACTTAGTAATTATAAGTTCTAGGCTCGAGTCCCGGTCGGGGTAAAAAAAAAATAAATAAATAAAAAATTATTCATATGTATATATATATATGTATATATATATATATATATATATATATATATATATATATATATATATATATATATATATATATATATATATATATATATATATATATATATATATATATATATATATATATATATATATATATATATATATATATATATATATATATATATATATATATATATATATATATATATATATATACATATATATATATATATATATATATATATATATATATATATATATATATATATATATATATATATATATATATATATATATATATATATATATATATATATATATATATATATATATATATATATATATATATATATATATATATATATATATATATATATATATATATATATATATATATATATATATATATATATATATATTTATATATAAATATATATATACATACATACATACATATACCTTGGCTGCTTCCCCCTTTAATTGGGGGGTAGCCGACATCAAGAAAGGAAAACAAAATTGGGGGATTACTTTGTTCTATGGGCAATGACGAGGGAGCTAGCGACCGTTCAGATGGCACTGCTGGAGTGCCACAGCCCATCCTCCCGGCTCTTCCACAACCTGTGTCGCTTCACAACTGCCAGCTCCTCCTACTGCCCCTACCACAGGGCTACCTCTGTAAGATGCAGCCTCGTGGTAACAGCAGATGCCCATCAGAGCAGCGTCACAATCGCTCGCCACTCATTCGTATTCCTAGCATGCTCGCTTGCTTCCCTCACATCCATCCTCCTATCATTCAGGGCTCTCCTTACTCCATCCATCCATCCAAACCTATGCCTCCCTCTAGCATTTATCCCATCAACTCTCGCATTCATTACCTTTTTCAGCAGCCTTTCATCATCCATTCTTTCCACATGGCCAAACCATCTCAGAACATTCATATCTACTCTGGCTGCAATTTCTCTCCTCACACCCGTTCATGCTCTCACCACTTCATTCCTAACCCTATCCAATCGAAATACACCAATCATACTCCTCAGGCATTTCATCTCAAACACATTTAATTTCCGTCTCTCACTTACTTTCATACCCAATAACTCTGACCCATACATCACAGTTGGCACAACCACTTTCTCATGCAAAACTTTCTTAACATTCATTTCCAACCCTCTATTCTTCATCACTCCTTTCAATGCACCCAACACTTTACATCCTTCATTCACTCTGTGACACACATCTGCTTCCACTCCACCATTTGCAGCGATAACCGAGCCTAAATACTTAAACTGATTAACCTCCTCAAGTGTCTCTCCATTCAACATAACATTCAATCCAGCGCCATCCTCATTTCTTGAACACCTCATAACCTAACTCTTTCCCACATTCACTCGCAGCTTCCTTCTCTCACACACCATTCCAAATTCTGACACTAACTGAAACAGCTTTTTCCTCTGAATCTGCCACCACCACAGTATCATCTGCAAACAGCAACTGATTCAGATCCCACTCGTTATCATCCCCATCCACCATTCTCAAGCCTCGACCACGCACTCGCTCATTCACCTCTCTTACAACTCCATCAATATACAAATTGAACAGCCATGGTGACATCACACATCCCTGTCTCAGTCCCACACTCACTGGAAACCACTCACTCACTTCATTCCCTACAGTACACAAGCTCTACTACCCTCATACAAACTCTTCACTGCATTCAACAATTTTCCATTTATTCCATATAATCTCAAAACATTCCAGCCTCTCTATCAACTCTATCATATGCTTTCTCCAGATCCAAAAATGCAAAATACACATCCTTACCCTTTGTTAAATATTTCTCACATAACTGCCTAACTATAAAAATCAGATCTATACATCCTCTACCTCTCCTAAAACCACTCTGCACTTCCGCGATCACATATTCTGTCTTATCCCTAATCCTATTAACCAGTATCCTACCATACACTTTTCCTACCACACTCAACAAACTTATACCCCTAAAATTACTGCATTCATACATATCTCCCTTACCTTTGTATAGGGGCACTATACAGGCAATCACCCAATCCACTGGCACCAATGACAACATAAAGCATATATTAAACACTCTCACTAACCATTCCAATGCAGTCACATCCCCTTCTTTCAACATCTCCGCTCTCACACCATCCATTCCAGGTGCTTTACCTGCTTTCGCTTCATACAGTGCCCTTTTCACATCCTCTCTTGTAATCTCTCTCTCATTTTCATCTCCCATTACTGGCCCTTGAACCCCTCCCACTGCCACTATAGCTGCCTCTCTATCTTCTTCAACATTCAGCAAGCACTCAAAATATTCTGCCCATCTTTTCCTTGCATCGTTCCCTCTTAACATCTGCCCATTCCCATCTTTCACTGTCTCTTCCATCCTCGATCCACCCTTCCTTGCTCTCTTCAATTCTTTCCAAAACTCCGTTTTATTCTCCTTATATGACCTACTAAAATCCTGTCCCCACCTAACATTTGCCAACCTCTTCTCTTCCTGTACCTTCCGCTTGGTTTCCACATTTTTCTCCCTATATCTTTCATACTTCTCCCTACTTTTACACTGCAGCCATGCCTCAAAAGCCCTCTTTTTCTCTTCCACCTTCATTTTCACTCCTTCATTCCACCACTCGCTGCCCCTCCTCATGCCACCTCCAACAAACCTCTTTCCACACACATCACTTGCTTGTCCCATAAAACATTCTTTCATCAACCCCCATTCCTCCCCTAACTCCCCAACTTCTCTTTCTTTCACCCTGTCATATGCCACTCTCAACCTGTCCTGATATTCCTGTCTCTTCTCTGGCTTTTTCAACTCTTCCACCTTCACTATTTCCCTTCTACGTCCCCCCACACTATTTCCCCACTCTTTTGCTACTACCACTTTTGCTTCAACCAAAAAATGATCAGACATCCCAGCAGCCACACCCCTGAATGCATGTACATCTTTCACTCTACCAATCATGCTCTTTGCTACCAACACATAATCCATCAATGCTCTTTCTTTCACTCTTCCATTTGCCACTCTCATCCATGTATACTTATTTATTAACTTCTTCTTAAATAAACTATTACCTATCACCAACTCTTGCTCCACACACATATCTAACAGTCTCTCGTCACTCTCATTCCCACCTGGTACCCCATACTTTCCTACAACACCTTCTATCTCTCCATCACCCACTCTGGCATTCAAGTCACCCAACACGACTACATAGTTCCTTCTACTCAGACCATCCACACATCTAGTTAACTCATTCCAGAATTCATCCCGCTCTTCCTCACTTCTCTCACATCCTGGCCCATACGCACTAACAAAAGCCCAACATTCCCTTCCTATCCTAGCCCACACCCACATCAGCCTAGATGACACTTCTTTCCATTCCACTACCTGATTTACCATCCATTCACTCAGCAATAATCCCACACCTTCTCTCGCTCTCCCCCTTTCAACCCCAGACACCCTACCCGTCACATCACCAAATGCCACCTCTCCTTTTCCTTTCATCTTCGTCTCACACAATGCCAATACATCCATCCTCCTCTTACCAAACATATATCCAATCTCACATCCTTTGCTCTCTATCGTACTACAACCAAGCACATTTAGACACCCCAAAACTAGAGTTTGGGGAGAAGTTATTCTCCCCTCTACTCCCCCTCTTCTTTGACGTCTCGCAGGAGGTTGATACATACATATATATATATATATATATATATATATATATATATATATATATATATATATATATATATATATATATATATATATATATATATATATATATATATATATATATATATATATATATATATATATATATATATATATATATATATATATAGATATATATATATATATATATATAGATATATATATATATATATATATATATATATATATATATATATATATATATATATATATATATATATATATATATATATATATATATATATATATATATATATATATATATATATATATATATATATATATATATATATATATTTATATATATATATATATATATATATATATATATATATATATATATATATA
>JAXCGZ010009656.1:80000-92500 GCA_037179515.1 Halocaridina rubra
GGAGAGAGAGAGAGAGAGAGAGAGAGAGAGAGAGAGAGAGAGAGAGAGAGAGAGAGAGAGAGAGAGAGAGAGAGAGAGAGAGAGAGACGCACAAGTATGAAGAACTATTCTTTCAAGGGAACAAATAACAGAATAAAGGGATAATTACATATTCAAGATTCTGGATGTACAATCCGTAATCGTCTGAAAGGTATCATTAAGAACATCAAAAAGCCAACAGATATATGTATTCCTTAATGCAAAAAATGAAAATTGTCTTTATATCCACATAATCATCTTCTGGATTACAATGAAGCCCAACTTGGAATCTAAGAAATCATTCCCTATTACTACTTTGTTAGCTCAAAGCCAACAGTTGCAGTTCCAGATTGAAAGGTGAAAAGGTATGGAATTCAGACTGTATATTTTCATAAATAAAAATCGTAAATTCAAATCACAAATTCCTCCGTTATGCTGACATAGAAATATCTCTTAGCTTATTGAACATATAAATTAAGTTTTATTATCATGTTAGGAATATAGTAAATATAATCCATCCCTATGTCTTTCAAGGCCATCACTCCCAAAAATGAGTAAGAGAAAAGAAACACTAACCTAAATAAGGCTACAGTTGGGTTTTAGCTGGGCTATGTTACGAGACTTTCTTTCTGTAAAATAAAAGTTACAGTTAAAATCATCGTAATATTAGAATGTAAATCAATTTTGCAACTACCTTTGACCCAATAAAGATAATCCCTTCCAAATAAAATAAATTGATGAGAGTTTCTCCTTATTCTTTGGGAGGGAAAATAATCTATACTTGATTCCAGGTAAGTAAATACCATTGCCAGTATATGTTAAAATGGAATTAATTATGAGTCCATGAGGTATATATTCATTCCATATGATCCATTGTGTCACTATCAACCTGAAAAGTGCAAAGTTTCATTGCAAGCAAAATGACATGACCCATAAATAGGTCTGGTTCGAGGTAAATTAGAGTCCATATGGTATATATGGAGGCCATCAGACACATACACAAGTGTAAATGCAATCATCTTAGCTTCATCAGACGACTATTCAATAGGAGACACGCGAGCTATCGTTTCTTTCTCTTGCTCAGCAACACTACAAAGAACTCTTCAAAAACACAGAGAATGAAACCAATCACTCATTCGTCAAATGGCTAAACTTAAGAAAAATGATATTTGCAAGTAAAAGTAAAACTGAATTAATAAATTCCTAGTTACACAAATTGGGGAAAATATTACACTTAGTGGGTTTTATCAATAAATGTAAACCAGAAGTAATCGTGAATAGATTCAGAGACAAAATCCACCTAAACATGATCTGATTATGAATTGCAAATGATATTTGGAATCTTATAGAGACTATGGATGTCTTGAAGGAAACGGACTATTAATAAGCGACTATGAAAGACAGGGCTTTCAAATCACTACCAAAGTGTGCAATATTGCAATCCTTGAAGTTCCAAAGATACCTTCAATTATCCAACTGATACACGAACATAAACAACTGCTTAAGTAGGTTTGTAAAGGCGTAGGTCTAAGGATAAGTAGGCAAAAGATCTTTAAAAATTCAGGGAATTCTTCGAGTAAGTGAATGAGAGAGAGAGAGAGAGAGAGAGAGAGAGAGAGAGAGAGAGAGAAGGAGAGAGAGAGAGAGAGAGAGAGAGAGAGAGAGAGAGAGAGAGAGAGAGAGAGAGAGAGAGAGAGAGAGAGAGAGAGAAACACCTTGTTCAAATAAAAAGGCAGTTATTCACGATATCAATGTTATTTTACGGATGCTCTCTCTCTCTCTCTCTCTCTCTCTCTCTCTCTCTCTCTCTCTCTCTCTCTCTCTCTCTCTCTCTCCTCTCTCTCTCTCTCTCTCTCTCTCTCTCTCTCTCTCTCTCCATTGATTCATTAATTCTATGAATAACTGTTTTCAGTACTTTTATTAATCTTTAAGTATTTTAGTATTTCTTGGTAGCGAGAAAATCAATTATTGCTTTAAAACGTGGTTATTAAGCCCCAACAAGCATGACTTAGTACAGAGAGCAAACATTTTGTGCGACATTTAGCAAAAAAAAATAATCAACAATGATGGCTTTTTTGTTTTGCCTACTTCTGTTTTATTAATATATTGCTTAGCTGTGTTCTTGTTTTAATTTAGTAAATGGATTACTTAGCTTTTGGTAAATATTTCCAAGTGTAATTGAGGTTTAGATACCGTATATATGTATCTCCAGAGACTCCCATCACCAGAAACCTTTGATTCATTTGATAGCTATAAAGAGTGAATTCTAAAACACCGCCAGTCATGCAATGGGATGGGTTTATAACCAACAATAAGATTCTATAACAAAGCAATAAGTTTTCATCAAAACTCCAGACATATTAATCCAAGCATAGCCATGCAGGATATTGTTTGTACATACATGGGGGGACCAAATATGACGATAGTTAGGTTCTAAAACTTAGCTTTATTAATCTGTGAAAAGGTAATGAAGGACTTAATTTATTCTTGCTATGAATGAGGAGTTTAGAATCTTCTTCCTTACAAAACAAGAATGAGTTTTTAGAGCATAAGGTGAAGAAAAAACTTTTGATATCTTTATCACTTAAGTGGTATCGGGTTGAGTAGGATACCTTAAAATTCTGACATTCAACAAATCATGTTTGAAGGAAGTGAGGAGGGAGAATGGTTGACGCAGGATCGCTGCGAACCAAGATATGAGGCAAAAATAAAGATGACTTTGTTGTAAGGTGGGAGTTACACGCTTATATAATGTAAAATTTCAACGATCTTTGAATACTCTCTTGAGATTCAAAAGTCTAATTTGAATGAAGAAAGGTGAGGTATCGAATGCACAGACAAACACAAACATACACTAAAACAAATATGTTGGACGCAGAATTAGATAGTGAACTTTTGTGTATATAACTCTCCATAAAATGGAATTCAAAAACTATACTCTCACAATGATAATAAAAACCTACACTGCTGAAGTTGGAAAGACTTAGAAAACAACTTATACGCTGGGTCTTAGGGAGCATAGAATTTTACGAATTTGTCAATGAAAATAAATGGTTCCTATTTTTTTTCTCACTCGATAATATCAATCATCATAAATATTTGTGTCGCCTTTCAATCATGGAAACCTACGTATACGGAATTATGCAACACCTTTTATAGCGACATATTCCTCAAGTTATAAATACAGAAACATATTCGCCAAACTGCTTTAGAGGATATCATTTCATCAAATGATTATTATCCACTACGCAACAAGTACAGTGATAAAAAAAAAGAAAGTTAAATTAGATTGTAAATTAACAAATGTGTTCTTATATATATATATATATATATATATATATATATATATATATATATATATATATATATATATATATATATATATATATATATATATATATATATATATATATATATATATATATACATATATATATATATATATATATATATATATATATATATATATATATATATATATATATATATATATATATATATATATATATACATATATATATATATATATATATATATATATATATATATATATATATATATATTTATATTATATATATATATATATATATATATATATATATATATATATATATATATATATATATATATATATTTATATATATATATATATATATATATATATATATATATATATATATATATATATATATATATATATATATATATATTATGCTTATTAGGTTGGCCATGACACTAGCCACCTGTTGAAGACTACGACTGAAGGTATTACGGATTCAACTATGACTCGTCCTGACAGCTCCAGGAAGAGTCTTTCCTTATGCCTACATCTACACCGAATATTCTGGAGTATTCATTATACATCTCTTGCTATCCTATTACATTTGACAAGTCACAAGACTCCACATGTCTGTTTCTTTTTGCCCTCTTTTTTACTCATATTTGCTATATTTATGGAAGTTCCACAGCTTTTTACCCCCGGTACCCTGCATAGAGAGGTGCTAAGAATCTCCGGGTATCTTGTTGACTCCACTACTGGTTTGAGGGTAGACACACCTTGTGGTAATAATTGTTCTGCCCTTAGCCTTGCACCTCCTAATACATCTGTTTCTTTAACTCTTCACTACTCTAACATTCGTGATGTGAACTCTAATATATCGTCTGTGGAACAGCATTTTGGTACTTCCTTCCCTAACCTCCTTCTCCTTTCTTTTTTATTTTATGAGTGTGACACCGGGACAGGCAGATACTGCCCTCATCAATAAAGGCCCGGGAATGAGAGAACACCAAGACGAAGGAAAAGAAAAAGGTTAAGGATAAGGCAGAGATGAGGTAATGTTAAACATAAGAAAACGACAGACAGAAAAAATAGTCAAAGTACAGAGGACCTAGAGAGTATTAAGTCCTGAGATAACTATAGATCCAATTTTTGAAGTAAGATAGGTCAAAAGACTTAGGAAAGACAGAAGGAGGAAGAGAGTTCTAGAGTCTGGATGTAGATGGGAAGAAGCAGTTGATGCACAGACCAATCTGCGAGCTCCAAATCTCTACACAGTACCTGTGATATGAGGCCGCTTGGCGAGTGTTACGCGGCCTCAGAAGTGAGGGAGGGATGCAACTCACCAACTCATCAAAGCAGCGATGGAAGTTGTAGCGATAGAAAAGAGAAAGAGAAGATACCTTACAGCTAAGAGAGAGAGAATCCAGATTAGAAGTAAGAGAAGGATCATTAATGAGCCTGACTGCCTTAGATTTAACCATATCATGGAGATAAGTCTAAGAAGAAGCACCCCAGATATGTGAGCAGTATTCTAAGCAGAGACGAATAAAACCTTTATAGATTGTAAGTAACTGTAAAGAGGATAAGTAATGACGAAAAGTAAACAAAACCCCCAATATTTTTTTTATAAAGATTTAGGAATTTGGATTATGTGATTCCTCCAAGACAAGTTACCGGCAATATGGGTAAATTTCGCTAGTTTCGAAGATAATAGGGTTATCAGAGACTGTGTATTGGAACCATAAATTTAACTATATTTTGAGTGCCCCACTCAGATACAGTCTGCAAAACGGAGTTGAGAGTATAAAAAAGAGTGACGGTTGTGAAGAAAAGGCAGAGAAAAAGTGAAGGGTAATATCATCAGCAAAGACATGAAGAAGAAATTAAGATGAGGATAGTAGAAGATCATTGATGAAGAGAAGGAGCAAAGTAAGTGAAAGAACAAGGCCTTGTGGAACACCACTGGTAACAAGGAATGGGCTACATGATGTACAATCAGTAACTACAGATATAATAAAATCAAAAAGAAAATTGGAAATCAGAGAAGAGAGAGAAGGGGTAAAGCCATAGGTAGGGAGTTTGGCCAACCCAACCTTGTGCCAGACTCTGTCAAAAGCCTTAATGAAATCAAGGCGACGACAAAGGATTCCCCATGCTTCCTCAGAGAAGATGACGACACATGAGTAAGATTAGATAAGGGGTCACCAGGAGATCTTATCTTGTGGAAGCCAAACTTGTGATCGGAGATAAGTGAGATAGATTCAAGACAATTCAAGAAGTAATCATCGAGCAAAGTTTCGAAAGCTTTAGCAATAGAGGAGGTTAGGGCAATTGGTTGGTAGTTTAAAGGAATAGAGCGGTCACCCTTCTTAGGAACAGGTTGAACTAGAACATGCTTCCTAAAGCATGCTTCCAAGATGAAACCCAGCTATCTAACCATGCCTCCCCTGACCCATTTCAAATCTCTCTCTAAAACCTGTATGATCACTCTCATTGCAAAGGTGGGGTGTGTGCATTCTGCAACACAAACGCTCCTATTGTAAGACTCATGGACCTTGAATCTCCTGATTTTGATGTTCTCTGGCTAAAAATTTATTTCTTCACTACTACTATATGCCTTTGCTTCTGATACTGTTCTCCAAACTTCTCTTTGTATCATTTTTTGAACATATGTCCTTTTCCCATGAGTCCTTGATATCTTCACACCCACATTTTGAAGTTCTCTATATTGAACAATTAAATGTACACCACAATGAGTGGTTTAATTCTTCTCACACTGATGTCGGAAGAAGGGAAGCCCTTGAATTATCTATTACTCACGATCTGGAGCAAATTATCAAGCATCCTACTCGTGTTCCCGATCAACGCAAATATGCAGTCAACACTCTTGACCTAATTCTTACTTCATACCCATCAAATTACTCTTATACTATGCTTCCTTCTATTAGTAAATATGACAACTCTGTGATCTCAATCTACTATATTTTCAATCCCCCTCCACCAATCCCTAGTACTCAGTGCCATTTTTGGCACTTTGAGAGTACCCAACATGAAGATTTGTATAACTTCATCTCTGACTTCCAATGGGATAACTACTGCTCTCGGTTCCGCATCCCTGATCAGGTCGATCTAAAAGTTGCCGAGATCACAACCACAGGAATAGAGGCATACATCTTCTCCTCTATGAAAACTTTTACACACTCTAAATCTTGGTATGATGGTGCGTGCTACATGGCTATTCAGACCAGGAATTGGGCACATTGGTCATACCAAGCCTCACTTCTCAATTAACTTGCTCTGCTTTTATTGAAACTAAGAATCGTCAAAGAAGAAGGGGAGTAGAGGGGAGAATAACTTCTCCCCAAACTCTAGTTTTGGGGTGTCTAAATGTGCGTGGTTGTAGTACGATAGAGAGCAAAAGATGTGAGATTGGATATGTGTTTGGTAGGAGGAGGATGGATGTATTGCCATTTTGTGAGACGAAGATGAAAGGAAAAGGAGAATTTGCATAGGTTACATGACAGGTAGGGTGTCTAGGGTTGAAAGGGGGAGAGTGAGAGAAGGTGTGGCATTATTGCTGAGTGAATGGATCGTATATAAGGTAGTGGAATGGAAAGAAGAGTCATCTAGGCTGATGTGGGTGTGGGCTAGGATAGGTAGGGAATGTTGGGCTTTTGTTAGTGCGTAAGGGCCATGATGTGAGAGAGAAGTGGGGAAGAAAGGATGAATTCTAGAATTAGTTAACTAGGTGTTTGAATGGTCTGAGTAGAAGGAACTATGTAGCTGTGTTTGGTGACTTGAATGCCAGAGTGGGTGATGGAGAGGTAGAAGGTGTTGTAGGAAAATATGGGGTACCAGGTGGGAATGAAAGTGGTGAGAGACTGTTAAATATGTGCGTGGAGCAAGAGTTGGTGATAGAAAATAGTTTTTTCAAGAAAAAGATAATAAATAAGTATACATGGATGAGAGTGGCAAATGGAAGCTTGAAAGAAAAAGCATTAATGGATTATGTGTTGGTAGCAAAAAGCATCATTGGCAAGGTGAAAGATGTGCATGTATTTAGAGGTATGGCTGCTGGGATGTCTGATCATTTTCTGGTTGAATCAAAAGGGTAGTAGCAAAAGAGTGAGGAAATGGTGTGGGGGGATATAGAAGGGAAATGGTGAAGGTGGAAGAGTTGAAAAAGCCAGAGAAGACACAGGAATATCAGGACAGGTTAAAAGTGGTATATGACAGGGTGAAAAAAAAGAGAAGTTGGGGAGTTAGAGGAGGAATGTGGGTTGATGAAAGAATATGTTGTGGGACATGCAAGTGATGAGTGTGGAAAGAGATTTGTTGGACGTGGCATGAGGAGGGGCATTGAGTGGTGGAGTGAAGGTGTGTAAATGCAGGTGGAGGAGAAAAAGAGGGCTTTTGAGGAATGGCTGCAGTGTAACAGTAGGGAGAAGTATGATATATATAGGGAGAAAAATGTGGAAACCAAGCGGAAGGTAGCGTAACAGAAAAGTTTGGCAAATGTAAAGTAGGGACAGGATTTTAGTGGGTCATATGAGAAGAATAAAAAGAAGTTTTGGAAAGAAGTGAAGAGAGTAAGGAAGGGTAGATCGAGGATGGAAGAGACAGTGAAAGATGTGAATGGACAGATGTTAAGAGGGAACGATGCAAGGAAAAGATGGGCAGAATATTTTGAGTGCTTGCTGAATGTTGAGGAAGTTAGAGAGGCAGCTATAGTGGCAGTGGGAGGGGTTCAAGTGCCAGTAATGGGAGATGAAAATGAGAGAGAGATTACAAGAGAGGATGTGAAAAGGGCATTGTATGAAGCGAAAGCAGATAAAACACCTGGAATGGATGTTGTGAGAGCAGAGATGTTGAAAGAAGGGGATGTGACTGCATTGGAATGGTTAGTGAGAGGTTTTAATATATGCTTTATGTTGTCAATAGTGCCAGTGGAATGTGTTATTGCATGTATAGTGCCCATATACAAAGGTAAGGGATGTGTATGAATGCAGTAATTTTAAGGGTATAAGTTTGTTGAGTGTAGTAGTAAGTGTATGGTAGGATACTGATTAATAGGATTAGGGATAAGACAGAAAATGTGATCACAGAATTGCAGATTGGTTTTAGGAGAGGTAGAGGTTGTATAGATTAGATTTTTATAGTTTGGCAGTTATGTGAGAAATATTTAGCAAAGGGTAAGAATGTGTATTTTTCATTTTTGGATCTTGAGAAAGTGTATGACAGAGTTGATAGAGAGGCAATGTGGAATGTTTTGAGGTTATATGGAATTAGTGGTAAGCTGTTGCATGCAGTGAAGAGTTTGTATGAGGGCAGTAGAGCTTGTGTTAGGGTAGGGAATGAAGTGAGTGAGTGGTTTCCAGTGAGTGTGGGACTGAGACAGGGGTGTGTGATGTCACCATGGCTGTTAAGTTTGTATATTGATGGAGTCACAAGAGAGGTGAATGAGTAAGTGCCTGCCGAGGTCTGAGAACGGTAGATGGGGATGATAACGAGTGGGAGCTGAATCAGTTGCTGTTTGCAGATGATACTGTGATGTTGGCAGATTCAGAGGAGAAGCTGTGTCAGTTAGTGTAGGAATTTGGAATGGTATGTGAGAGAAGGAAATTACGAGGGAATGTGGGAAAGAGTATGGTTATGAGGTGTACAAGAAATGAGGATGGTGCTGGATTGAATGTTATGTTGAATGGAGAGACACTTGAGGAAGTTGATCACTTTAAGTATTTAGGATTGGTTATAGCTGCAAATGGTGGAGTGGGAACAAATATGTGTCACAGAGTGAATGAAGGATGTAAAGTGTTGGGTGAGATGAAAGGAGTGATGAAGAATAGAGGGTTGGAAATGAATGTTAAGAAATTTTGTATCAGAATGTGGTTGTGCCAACTGTGATGTATGGATCAGAGTTATGAGGTATGAAAGTTAGTGAGAGATGGAAACTAAATGTGTTTGAGATGAAATGCCTGAGGATTATGACTGGTGTATCTAGGTTGGATAGGGTTAGGAATGAAATGGTGAGAGCAAGAACAGGTGTGAGTAGAGAATTTGCAGAGAGAGTATATATGAATACTTTGAGATGGTTTGGCCATGTGTTAAGGATTGATGATGAAAGACAGCTGAAAAAGGTAATGAATGCTACAGTTGATGGGAGAAATGCTAGAGGGAGGCCTAGGTTTGGGTAGATGGATTTAGTAAGTTGAGCCCTGAATGACAGGAGGATGGATGTGAGGGAAACAAGTGAGCGTGCTAGGAATAGCAATGAGTGGCGAGCAATTATGACGCAGCTCTGATGGGCATCTGCTGTTACCATGGGGCTGAATCTTACAGAGGTAGCCCTGTGGTAGGAGCAGTAGGAGAGTTGGCAGTTATGAACCGACGCATGTTGTGAAAGATCCGGGAGGTTGGGCTGTGGTACTCCAGCAGTGCCATCTGAACGGTTGCTAGCTCCCTCGTCATTGCTCACAGAGCTAAGTAATCCCCTTATTGTTCTTTTTCTTTGATGTCGGCGGCCCCCCAATTGGGGGAGTCAGCCAAGGTAAATAGATACTTATTGCTGCACTGCGTAGATTCGTAGGTCTATGGCTTCCTTTATAAGAAGGAATGTTGATGAACTTAGCTCATCTCCCACTAACTAATGTTTCTGGTCGTTAGGCAAAACCCTCTCCAAAAATTTCTGTGACTCAAGCTTTCCCCCTCTTTTTCGTTTTGATGGATCTATAGCTTGCTCTCTAACTGACAAAGCCACTCTCTTTGGCTCTCATTTTTCTGGCAACTCTTCCGTAAACGATTCCAGTGCACGGTCCTCAATCTTTACTCCTCTCTAACCTTATGCCCTTCCTTATCTTTTCTTCATGAAAAGTTCATAAGGTTCTTCGCTCGCTAAAGACGAACAAGGCATTTGGTAATGATGATATTGCTGCAAGTTCCTTAAGGAGTTTGCTGATGAACTGGCTCCTGTGCTTTGCCATCTTTTTTACCTCAGTCTCTCAACCAGTATCTATCCTTCATCTTGGAAGCATGCTGTAGTCAACCTGTTTCTAAATGGGTGACCGCTATATTCCTTGAAACTACTGATTTGTTACCCTAACCTCCTCTATTGCTAAAGTTTTCAAAACTTTGCTCAATGCTCACTTCTTGAAATGCCTTGAATCTAACTCACTCATCTCTGATCATCAGTATGGCTTCCACATGGCAAGATCTATTGGTGACCTCTTGTTCTATCTTACTCATGTATGGTCATCCTCTCTGATGAACTATGGGGAATTCTTTGTCGTCGCCCTTGATATCTCTAAGGCTTTTAAATGAGTCGGGCACAAGGCTCTGTTAGCCAAACTCCCTGCCTATGGCTTTACCCCTTCTCTCTCTTCTCTGATTTCCAGTTTTCTTACTGACCGTTTAATATCTGTAATTGTTGATGTTGTATCATATAGTCCATTCCCTGTTACTAGTGGTGCTCCACAAGGCTCTGTTCTTTCACCTACTCTGTTCCTTCTCTTCATCAACGGTCTTCTACCATCCCCATCTTCCTCTCTTCTTCACGCCTTTGCCGACGATTTTACCCCTCACTCTATCTCTGCCTTTTCTTCACAACCTATATCTGCTATTCGTAATCAGTCTCGTATCACTCTCTCTTCAGCTCTCAACTCTGATTTGCTAACGGTATTTGAGTGGGGTTCCCAAAATTTAGTTAAATTTAATGCCTCCAGTTTCTGGCTATCTCTTTACCCCCTTAATTCTATCAACATATTTGGGATCCATATAGACTCTAACTTGCCTTGGAGGAATCACATAAAACAAATTTCTAAATCTATATCCTAATAATGTTGGGTTCTGTTTCATGTCCAGAATACAGGGGTTCTTCTTCTTATACTTATCTCCTTGATAGAGTTGAATATAAGGAAATCAGACTCATTAATGATCTTTCTCTTATTCTAATCTGGAGTCTTTCTCTCCTCGCCATAATGTATCATCCTTTATCTATTCTGTTGCTACAACTTCCATTGGTGCTGTGATGAGTTGGCGAATTGATCCCTACCCCACTGCCGAAGCCATGAATCACTCACCAAGCGGCCTCATATCACAGGTACTGTGAGGAGATTTGTAGTCCGCAGATTGGTCTGTGCTGTAACTGCTTCTTCCCAAGTACCTCCAGAATCTGGGACTCTCTTCCTCCGTCTGTCTTTCCAGATTCTTATGACATATTTTTCTTTGTCAAACAGGATAAAGTGTTGGGGGAGGACGTGTACACATTAAGCTCTTGATAATATTGCGTTTATCAAGTGACTGAATTTAAATTTACCGCTACAAATTACGAAAGCATACCCAAATATAAACCCTCAAGTTTTAGTTGGAGTAATTATTACAGCTTTAGTGTTTAAAACGATACAAAGAAAATTAATTATAATCCTATAACATCTCAGAAACTGTTGAGAGCATTTCTCCCAGTGTTGCCGATTTCAACCACATCCTCTCGTGACTGACCTAAAAAGGACCTTTCTTGGTTTACTAGCAGACCTACATCGAATTATAGAAAGTCTTGCAGACAAGGTGAGAAATATGGAAGCAGATGCTGAAGAGGTGAAAGCCTTATAAAACAAGGTGGGATTGCTAGAATCAGACATTGTCCTACTTAAAAGAGATAATTCTAGGCTGAAACTGCTAATAGAAACATCACCGCCTCTCAATTCAGTGCTGTCACCTAATAACGATGATGTTCCTACTATCAACAACCCTCATGTTTTGCAAACAAGGTTTTCTGTCTCTACTCACATTTCCTTCAGTGCACTGAAAGACGAATGTGACAGTGCTGGTGAAGAGGTAGATCCTGATAAAAGTGATAGTCAACAATACACCATCTGGGACAAATAATCAATTCAGTACAGGTTGCAAAATAGTGAAGAAAGAATAGCATCCTTCCCCATTACACCTAACAACACAACAACAGGCACTAACAAAAAACAAGATTCTTTCTAGCACAAATAACCAACCCAGTAAAGAGTTGCAAAATAGTGAAGAAGATATAGAGCCCTTCTCCACCACTCCTAACAACACAACAACTATCACTAACCAGGACAACCAAATTGCACCATCCAGCATAAATAACCAACCCAGCGATAGGTTGCAAAACAGTGGAGAAAAATGAAAAGACAATATAGAAGCAGTCTCTAATCTAAACAGTCCATTGAAGTCC
>JAXCGZ010009656.1:102500-103970 GCA_037179515.1 Halocaridina rubra
GAAAACATGAATCATTTTTTTACCCCGACCGGGACTCGAACCTAGGACTTATGATTACTAAGTCAAGGCGCTACCACTACACCACAGAAGGTTAAAAGGAACCCAACCTTATAGCTTATATCTGCTATACTAAGGAATGAACGCATTCTAACTGAATGCCACATGTTCATATTACAGATTCCCCAACCTCACTCGTGGCTTCATTTTAGCATTTAATTCAATTCCCAATCTCATTCGGGCCATGAAATAACCAATAAGCACATTATATATGTGAAAACATGAATCATTTTTTTACCCCGACCGGGACTCGAACCTAGGACTTATGATTACTAAGTCAAGGCGCTACCACTACACCACAGAAGGTTAAAAGGAACCCAACCTTATAGCTTATATCTGCTATACTAAGGAATGAACGCATTCTAACTGAATGCCACATGTTCATATTACAGATTCCCCAACCTCACTCGTGGCTTCATTTTAGCATTTAATTCAATTCCCAATCTCATTCGGGCCATGAAATAACCAATAAGCACATTATATATGTGAAAACATGAATCATTTTTTTACCCCGACCGGGACTCGAACCTAGGACTTATGATTACTAAGTCAAGGCGCTACCACTACACCACAGAAGGTTAAAAGGAACCCAACCTTATAGCTTATATCTGCTATACTAAGGAATGAACGCATTCTAACTGAATGCCACATGTTCATATTACAGATTCCCCAACCTCACTCGTGGCTTCATTTTAGCATTTAATTCAATTCCCAATCTCATTCGGGCCATGAAATAACCAATAAGCACATTATATATGTGAAAACATGAATCATTTTTTTACCCCGACCGGGACTCGAACCTAGGACTTATGATTACTAAGTCAAGGCGCTACCACTACACCACAGAAGGTTAAAAGGAACCCAACCTTATAGCTTATATCTGCTATACTAAGGAATGAACGCATTCTAACTGAATGCCACATGTTCATATTACAGATTCCCCAACCTCACTCGTGGCTTCATTTTAGCATTTAATTCAATTCCCAATCTCATTCGGGCCATGAAATAACCAATAAGCACATTATATATGTGAAAACATGAATCATTTTTTTACCCCGACCGGGACTCGAACCTAGGACTTATGATTACTAAGTCAAGGCGCTACCACTACACCACAGAAGGTTAAAAGGAACCCAACCTTATAGCTTATATCTGCTATACTAAGGAATGAACGCATTCTAACTGAATGCCACATGTTCATATTACAGATTCCCCAACCTCACTCGTGGCTTCATTTTAGCATTTAATTCAATTCCCAATCTCATTCGGGCCATGAAATAACCAATAAGCACATTATATATGTGAAAACATGAATCATTTTTTTACCCCGACCGGGACTCGAACCTAGGACTTATGATTACTAAGTCAAGGCGCTACCACTACACCACAGAAGGTTAAAAGGAACCCAACCTT
>JAXCGZ010009657.1:0-20000 GCA_037179515.1 Halocaridina rubra
ATATATATATATATATATATATATATATATATATATATATATATATATATATATATATATATATATATATATATATTATATATATATATATATATATATATATATATATATATATATATATATATATATATATATATATATATATATATATATATATATATATATATATATATATATATATATATATATATATATATATATATATATATATATATATATATATATATATATATATATATATATATATATATATATATATATATATATATATATATATATATATATATATATATATATATATATATATATATATATATATATATATATATATATATATATATATATATATATATATATATATATATATATATATATATATATATATATATATATATATATATATATATATATATATATATATATATATATATATATATATATATATATATATATATATATATATATATATATATATATATATATATATATATATATATATATATATATATATATATATATATATATATATATATATATATATATATATATATATATATATATATATATATATATATATATATATATATATATATATATATATATATATATATATATATATATATATATATATATATATATATATATATATATATATATATATATATATATATATATATATATATATATATATATATATATATATATATATATATATATATATATATATATATATATATATATATATATATATATATATATATATATATATATATATATATATATATATATATATATATATATATATATATATATATATATATATATATATATAATAAATGAATAAATAAATAAATAGATAAGTAAATAAATAATTTAATTAATCAATTTATTAACTAAATAGTGAATAAAAAGATAAATAATCAAATACTCACTCAACCAATCAGTCAAAAAATTGAATAAACGACATCATAAAGCCGCAGAATTAAATAGACATGCATATCTCTCTTCTTCCATTCGTTCTTCCAAAGACATTGCAAAATCCAGACAACAGATTCAACAGAATAAATGAATTGGAAACAACATACTGCACTCCATATATCTACCTCAGTGCTCAATGTTTCTCATAAAGATAAATATGCTGAGGTTGAGAGATCTAGAAAAATCTTTATTTTTTATTCTCTCTCTCTCTCTCTCTCTCTCTCTCTCTCTCTCTCTCTCTCTCTCTCTCTCTCTCTCTCTCTCTCTCTCTCTCTCTCTCTCTCTCTCTCTCTCTCTCTCTCTCTCTCTCTCTCTCTCTCTCTCTCTCTCTCTCTCTCTCTTGGGTGGAGAGAGATAATTGGGAATCTCCCCTTTGCATTTTTCCTTTCCGTATGAGTCAAAGCATTTGAGAGGTTCTAGTAGAAACTACAACCAGAGCAATATTAATTGGGTCTCTGAACGTGTTTGGTTGTGCAACGAGTGAGAGGGGAAATATAGTGGAGGGATATGGTATTTTAGTAACTGGGAAAGTGGCTTGACTCGGGTACCTCCCTTACAAGGGAGTTTACAGAAATAGTATATAAAGACGCTATCTATGACTATGCTACAAAGGGATTATATTATATATATATATATATATATATATATATATATATATATATATATATATATATATATATATATATATATATATATATATATATATATATATATATATATATATATATATATATATATATATATATATATATATATATATATATATATATATATATATATATATATATATATATATATATATATTATATATATATATATATATATATATATATATATATATATATATATATATATATATATATATATATATATATATATATATATATATATATATATATATATATATATATATATATATATATATATATATATATATATATATATATATATATATATATATATATATATATATATATATATATATATATATATATATATATATATATATATATATATATATATATATATATATATATATATATATATATATATATATATATATATATATATATATATATATATATATATATATATATATATATATATATATATATATATATATATATATATATATATATATATATATATATATATATATATATATATATATATATAATATATATATATATATATATATATATATATATATATATATATATATATATATATATATATATAATATATATATATATATATATATATATTATATATATATATATATATATATATATATATTATATATATATATATATATATTATATATATATATATATATATATATATATATATATATATATATATATAAATATATATATATATATATATATATATATATATATATATATATATATATATATATATATATATATATATATATATATATATATATATATATATATATATATATATATATATATATATATATATATATATATATATATATGTTCGTGTTCCGGTTTTACGTCACGGACTCCCTTATCTACTAAGGACTAGGACGGTTGCCTTCTTGCGAAGGACTTGTTTTAGCAGATGTAATCCAAATGCTGAGTGCATGCCCTTGCTAACCTCAGACCGTAACGGGGCGCGAACCCTCGACCTGACGCCTCAGAGTCGGAGACGCTACCGATTGAGCCACGGCGACTATATATATATATATATATATATATATATATATATATATATATATATATATATATATATATATATATATATATATATATATATATATATATATATATATACCTTACCTTTCCGCAGTGCTGTATCCGCTCGGACGTGGGCCACCATGGATCGCCATGCTTCCCTATCTTTCATTCTTCTCTGTTTCTAAGCATCCGTCCAATTCCCACCGATCGCTTCTCTTAATCCATCTTAGAATTTCTTTCTGGGTCTTCCTCTTCCTCTATTTCCCGGGATTCTCCCAGTCATGCAGGTGATCTCGAGGCCTTCCTTCCTTTCTATATGTCCTGTAAATCTTAATTGTCTTTTGTATATTTTAGTCATTATTTCCATTTTGAAGTTCAGTCTGATTAGTATTTCCCCATTTGTGTTTTCTGTGTCCATGAGAGCTTTAATATATTTCTCCATATTCTCATTTCCATTGCTTCTAATTTCTTCCTTGATTGTTTATTGATTGTCCCAGTCTCACATCCATACAGTAATGTTGACCATATGTGGCATTTTACAAATCTTTTCCTTAGCTCCATTGATATTCTTGAGTTTCTTATTAGTTTCTTTATCTTCTCCATACTTTGGTTGGCTATAGCTATTCTTTTTCTTATTTCTTTTTCACTTATGCCATCCCAATTTATAGTATTTCCTAGGAATATGTATTAATGTATTTGCTCTATTCTTTCGTTCCCCAATCTTAAATTTACTATTGTGCTTCTTTCCTTCTTTTTTGTTATTACCATTGCCTTTGTTTTCTTTATGTTTAACTTTATTCCTTTTGATTTGCTTTCTTCATCGATCTTCTGCACTAGATTCTGCAACTTCTCCTCGGAATCAGCTATCAGAACTGTGTCATCTGCATACCTTATGTTGTTTATATTTTTTCCGCTATTGTTATTCCATCCTCATGTTTAATTTCTCTCGTTATTATTTCTGCATTTATGTTAAGCAGATCTGGGGACATTACACATTCTTGCCTGACTCCTCGTTTGATTTTTATCCATTCTGTCGTTTCTTCCCCGATTTTAACGGCCAACTTTTGTTTTTCATATAAATTCTTTATCAATCTTAGGTCTTTCCCATCTATTCCAATATTTTTAAAGATGCTCAGCAATTCTATGTGTCTTACTTTATCGAAAGCCTTCTCGTAGTCTATAAAACAGACATAGACATCTTTTTGTACTTCTATTGCGTTTTCCATCAATCGAGCTAGCATGAAAATAGCGTTTGTGGTACCTGAGTTTGCCACAAACCCAAACTGCTCTTCAGATATTTCTGGCCTCATTTTGTTCTTTTTTCTTTCTGTTATGACTCTGAGGATTATTTTTGTAATATGGTTAATTATACTAATGGTTCTGTGTTGTTCACATTTGAGTTCCTGATATCTTGGGGATTGCTATCATCAGTGTTTCTCTCATTTGATTAGGTAGTCTACCTGTTTTGTATATCTTCTTTGCTCTATCTGTTATGATTGCTACTTCTTTTTCTCCCAAAGCTTCCAACACGTCTATGGATATTCCATCCTTTCCAATTAGTTTCCCATTCTTCATTCTTTCTCATTGCAGCTCTTATTTCGTTTTTCATAATTTCCGGTCCTTATTCGTCCCTCTCCAGTTTGATTCCGCCTCTATTGTCATCGTATAATTCTTTTATATTTTCCGCCCATCTCCCTCTGACATCTTCTGTCTCCATTAATACTTTCCCATCTTTACTCATTATGGAGTAGTTTTGGCTTCCACGATTTTTCCTGCTTAGTATTTGATTTATCTTGTCGTTCATTTCCCCCTGATTGGTCTTTGACATTTCTTTTACTTCAGAGCACCTCAATCATCCATTTTTCTTTTGCTTTGTTACATTCTCGGTGTATTCTTCTATTTTATTCTCTGTATCTGTTTTCATCTTTATTCAGTGCTCCTCTTCTTTCATCCAATAATTTATGTCGTCATTCATCCAAGTTTGCTTTTTCTTTCTCTTTAGCATTGGTATATTCACAGTGCTTTCCTCTATTGCTTTCTGTCAACAATCCCATTGTTGTTGTTGTGTATTTTCCCCTTCATCATCCTGACTGAGAGCCTCATATCGATTCACTGTTCCAGCGCAAAGGTGTTTTTTATTTCTTGGTTTTTCTTTAGCATATCTATTTTCCTTTTCGTACTCTCTTTTCCTGTTTTTAGATTATTTAACCTGATTTTAATTGTTGCTGCAACTGGGTTGTGATCATTGTTACAGTCTGCTCATGGGTAAGTTCTTACTTGCTGTATTGCATTCCGGTATCTTTTATTAATGGTGATATTGACTATTTAGATTTTTGAATCTGCCCTCTGGGATTCTCCATGTCCATAATATGCGTGGATGGTGTTTATACCATGTATTTGTTATAACCTGTGATACTGTGAGCACAACTCTATCAACTTCTCTCCTCTTTCATTTTTCTCCCCCAAGCCATGCTGTCCTACAATATCCTCGTATCTTCTGTTCCCCACTTTTGCATTTAAATCTCCCATAATTATTATTACGTCGTGTTCTTTACATTGCTCTCTTGCTTTGATCATATCTTCGTATATCGCCTCTGATTATTCATCTGTGCTATCTTCTGTTGATGCATATACCTGCATGATATTAATGCTGAATGGAATTCCTTTCAGTTTCATCATTATCACCCTGTCTGATTTTGACCAATATCCTATGAGTTTCCTGCAGATGTCATTTCTCATGATTATTCCAACTCCTTTATTTGGTGTTTCACCTCCCAAGTATATCACTTTGCTTTTCTTTTCAGTTGTTATTTCTCCTATTCCCATTACGTCTACATTAAGCCTTTCCATTTCATCATCTAAATTTGCTAGTTCCCGCTTTGGTATACTGTTCTCACATTCCAGGTTGCAATTTTATATATACACGAAAGTTTACATTTGCATTTGCTAGCAGTAGCTTACTGACGGTCGAGTGGTCCTTGCTGCGCAGAGAGCGAGTCAGCTGCATCATTTTCCATACAGCTCCCATTGACGCTGTTTTCTTTAAACTTTACTTTTGTCTGACTTTCCATGGTTTTTTCTTGGATGTTACGTGGTGAGGGCTCCAGTTCTCTTCTACGCTGCAATTATCGGTTGCAGACTTAGCCTAAATAGGCTTTCTACAAGGCAATAGTGACTGTGCTTATTTGTACCGGCACATATTTGCCTTGTCACGATATCGTCTTAGACTTAGAACATTTTATTTGCAAAAACATGTCACCACTTCAACTACTCCGTCTGTTAATATAGCCACTGTTGGCTCGGGACTGCTTATTCGTCTGGCTATTGCCAGCTTATTTCGCAGCTAATCAACATATCTGTTGACCATTCACAATCCACCACCTGTGACCAGTTTTCTAGCCTACAGCTCAGCCGAAAGAGATATATATAATTATATATATATATATATATATATATATATATATATATAATAATATATAATATATATATATATATATATATATATATATATATATATAATATATATATATATATATATATATATATATCTTCTTATGATAAAAGTTCTTTTGATTTTATATTTATATTTACTACCAGTTATTTAATATATATATATATATATATATATATATATATATATATATATATATATATATATATATATATATATATATATATATATATATATATATATATATATATATATATATATATATATATATATATATATATATATATATATATATATATAGAGAGAGAGAGAGAGAGAGGAGAGAGAGAGAGAGAGAGAGAGAGAGAGAGAGAGAGAGAGAGAGAGAGAGAGAGAGAGAGAGAGAGAGAGAGTAATAATAATAATAATAATAATAATAATAATAATAATAATAATAATAATAATAATAATAATAATAATAATAATAATAATAATAATAAACCTTTATTTCCAAAGTACATTGCGTATTCAAATAAGATACATATATATTCCAGATAGACATCTGTGGTGTACTATATAGACATACTAAAACAAACAAATCATAAAGATGAGTGTACCATTAAAAATTACAAGTAAAATCTTCCTTTAAGAGTAACTTCTTAAGATTATATTTAAAAGTATACACTGAACCAGCATTTTTTAGTTCTCTGGGAAGCTGATTATATAAATGAGGTCCACGAATGTTTATATCTCTTGAGCCAATATCAGTTTTAGACCTTCGTACTAATAAATCTTCCCCTTGACGGGTAGTTAACCCGGTAACTGAGCTTACTGTAGAAAAATTATACAAGCAATCAGGAAGATTGTTTCTTAGTATATTAAAAACAAAGGTACATATATCAAAAACATATTTATCTCTGATCTTTATCCATTCTAGGTCTTTTAAAACAGGAGAGATGTGCTCGTATTTTCTTACATTGCCAACAGCCACTCGTGCTGCAAAGTTTTGTAACTTTTGTATTCTTTGTAATTGAGTCTTATTTGTACATCCCCAAACTTTGAGACAGTAATTAATTAAACTCACAGCTAAGGACTGGACAATTATTATACGAGTTGATGTTTCAAATGAGTCTTTTACCCTATTTAGATATATTAGAGTACCCATTACTTTTTTATAAATTTCATCTATATGCATTTCAAAATTCATGTAATGGTCAAAATAGACACCTAGGTTCTTTACCGAGTTCATTGGCTTAATGATATTACCGTTAAAATTTATATGAAGATTGTCATCAACTTCTGATAATAATTGTCTGGATCCGATAAGAATAGATTGGGTTTTAGTTTCATTAAGTAACAGACCATTTTTTAGAAAATAATGTTTAGCCATATACAAAATTTCTTCTGCTCTACGAATAATATTTTCTAAATCATTAATTTCTCCTTCAATTAAGATTTGAGTATCGTCAGCATATTGAATGACATAACAGTTAGGTAAATATTTTACTAGATCGTTTACATATATTAGAAAAAGTATAGGTCCTAGGATCGATCCCTGAGGGACCCCAAACAATACCTTCTAGCGACTTGAAACTACATCTTTTATTCTGACTGACTGGTAGCGGTTTTTTAAATAGTTCTCGAACCAGCTTGGGTCAATGTTCATTTTTTTGTATTTTTCTAACAAAATAGTATGGTTAACACTATCAAAAGCTTTAGAAAGATCGAGTAGTAGTAGCAATGATATTTTCTTATTATCTATATTTTTGTATATTTCATCTGATATTTTCAATAAGGCAGTTTCAGTTGATAATTTTGGCCTGAAACCGTGTTGACTTTTTGCAATAAGTTTATTTTTTTCAAGAAACTCTCTTAACTGATTTGCAACAATCTTTTCAAGTATCTTTGATAAAATTGGTAGTAAAGAGATTGGTCTATAGTTAGAGATGTCGTCAGGATTTCCATTTTTAAAACCAGAAATTACATGGGGATTTTTCCATAAATCTGGGTAATATTGGTAACTATGGAAGTATTGATTATTACCGTCTGATAATATGCTATTACAAATAATGAATCTCTAATAAAACGAAAACAAATTCCATCTGATCCATATGCATTAGAGTCTTTCAGATTTTTTATTACTAAGATTACTGTATTACAATCTACTGTAGTAGGGTTAAAGACATCATTACTTCTATTGAATGCACTATGTTCTTCAAAATTAACATTATTATTATTATTACTACCATCATCACTATTATCATTACCATTACTACCACCATCATTATTATTTTCACCATTATCAACATTACTATTATTATTACTACTACCATCATCATTATTATTACCACCATTACTATTATTGATTTCATTCATTATTTCTTTTTTATGTTTTTTCAAAGGTTTTTTTCCCACTTCAGCGAAAAAATTATTGAACTTTTCTGCTTTAGCACTTACATCTACCTCATCGGGTATAATTGATATGTTACTACTTTTATTACAGTTATTGGAAAGCATGGTTTTAGCAATTTTCCATGTATCAGAGATATTGCCTTTAGCGTTTTGAAATTCATTTTTGTAATACTGTTTCTTACTGCTACTTAATAATGATTTTACTTGTTTCTTTTGCTCTGTAAACTTTTCTCTTAAAGGGATATTATCTCTTTGTAATTTTACTTCATTTTGTAGTTTGTCTCTTTCTTTCATAATGTTTTTTATGTCATCTGTTATCCAAGGAGCGGGGGGACGAAATATTTCTCTTGTCACGAGTGGTGCACATCGATCTATACATGATGATAAGACACTGGTTAAAATTCTTACTTGTATATTTATATTATCGATATATAGAATTTAATTTAATTTATGTACTTCATTCATGAGTAAACTACAAAGTAATTCTTGTGAATAATTTCTTAAGCATCTGAATGTTTTAAAGATTGGTTGTCTCTTTGGTTTGCGAATATTTAGGGACGTTACAATTTCCTCGTGGTCTGCTATAGGGCTTGGCATTACGTCACACTTAGTTATCATATGTTTGTAGTTTGTTATTACTAGATCGATTTGGGAAACTGAAGTGGGAGTGATTTTTGTTGGTTTATTTATAATCTGTTCTAGATTTAAATTCTTAATAAGTCTACTCATTTTATTTTCTCGTTTTAGTTGATCATCATTAAAATCGCCATATATAAAAACTGGTTTGTTTTTTAAAATTATCTCCTTAAAAACGTCCAAAATATAGCTAAAAGAGGTTACTGGGGCTTTGGGGTGGCGGTACACGCAGCCTACCTATCTATCTATCTATCTCTCTGTCTCTTAAATCTATCTTTTAGTGTGACACTAACAGTAAGTACTTTTCAGTTTTCAAATGTATGCTGTATTGCTTTTCCTGACATACTAACAATTGGTTCCCTTACCCTCTCCTTCTTACAGGGAAACAAGACGGGGATATTGAGGGGTGGTAATGTGGTAGAAAGGGAGGAGAGATCTGGACCATCAATAGGAATCTGATTTTCAACCAGCAGTTGATGTCAGAAGGGGAGTGGGTTCCACGGGAGAAAGAGGATTACTCAGAATATTTGAAACTCATTCACTCTGTTATGAATATGTATCAGAAGTTGAGACCCTATATTGCCCTACAAAAACTCCACAGATTTGAGTAAATGTTTCAAATGGATTGCCACTTAAGCAAAGGATGTGCTGGTTTCCGTAAATATTACAATAGGATATACTGATTTCATCAAATGTTGCAAATGGATTCTCTGTTATCTGTATATATTATCGAAGGATATTCTGGCTATTAAAAGATGCAAAGGATTTTCTGTTTTCTGGGCAGTATATATGCAAAGGATTTTCTAATTTCGGTAAAGATTATAACAGGATTTCTTTTTATGGCAGCAATTATTACTAAAGGGTTTCTGATTTCCGTATGTATTACGAATGGATTTTCTGATTTCAGTAAATATTCTAAGAGGATTTCCTGATATCGATAGATATTACAAAATAATTTTTTTCTTTCTTTCAATAAATGCAGAAAGTATTATAGTTGCACCAAATGTACAAAGGATTTTCATTGTTTTAAAGGTGAAAGAGGACCTCAAGTGCAATAAATGTGCAGAGACTGTTCCTACTGAAAAGAAAGTTCTATACAGTAAAAGATGTTTTCCATAATCATTGTAGTAGATTTGAGTTACTTCAGCTTATATAATAAGTAGTTTGCCAATGGATCAATGTGTTTTCTGGTGTGACGAAATTGTAGTTAATATTATTTAAGAAGAGGTTCATAGTCTATAAATTTTCGGTGATCTGTGCTAATCAGTACTTCTTACCATTCAGATAGAAGGAAATTTATATTGCGTCATACATTCATAGCAATATAAATTTTAGAGATAATATTTTTTTGGTCATTGGCTCAAAACGTACAAATTTTGAAAGATGTATATTATGCCAATGATTCATTGCATACAAATTTTATGAGTTTTGTACTTTGTAAAATTTTCATTGCATGGAAAATTTAGGAGCTTTTTACACTGCCAAGTGTCTACAACACACATATCTTAGGGTTTTTGTATTTATAAAAGGCTCGTAATATTCAAAATTAGAAAATTTGTATTTTGTCAAACGTTGATAATTTAAGATTTTAATGAGATTTGTCCATTTCATAGGTTTATGACATACGGAATAAGGAAAATTCCATAGTATCGGTGCTTCATAACATACTAATTATGGTGCTATTATATTTTTTTCAAGTTGAAAAGTATTTGCTATTGTAGTGTAAGCTTGTTTTTCAGCAAAGCTAGGAGAGTAGAGTAAATACATACATGAAAACATGTATCTCACTTTGAATTTAGAACCAAGAGAGAAATTGTGCGTCCTCTTCCTCCTATTGATTATATTCTCTTATTAAAGGATACTGCTAGGATAACGTGAATCATAATTAGAGGATTGGGGACTCCGAAGATGTGCGGTTGTTGCACGAAAATGGGAGTAAAAGGGAGGAGAATATCAGTATGTTTGTGAACAGAAAGATTGGATGTGTTACCATTGAGTGAAAAAATGTTCAATGAGAAAAGGTTGTGGGTAAGTAGATTTTTTAGTGCTTTGGCTTTTTTCCATTTTATTCTCATCTTCCCTCTTCCTTTTATTCTCATCTTCCTCTCTCTCGTGTGACGATGTAAACAATGCTCTGTGCGCCCTCATTCTGTAAATACTTTTTCTTGTGAAGATCTAAGACTCTCTACCGAAAAAACAGTGCCCAGTAAGTGTTTGTGAATATGTGGAGACAGTGATAATGCCAGTTCATATGTGAAATTAAGTCTGTTCGTAGAGTTTTTCATGCTATAAAAAGTTAAATTTTCTACTGGACTCCTACTCAAATTTTTCAAAAGCCGCGCATGTGCACTGGGACCCTATGCCATAAATACCACTGATTGGTGCGTTTTCTTTCAAGTTGTTTTATATATTTTTATCATTTGCTAATTAAATAACACGGAGACTATTGCTTTGTAGGCCTTTCTAAATACATTTGAAAAATGGATAATTCATTTGATCTCACAAACAAAGACGATAATCCTCTCGAAGAAACGACGGAAGAAAGAGTGGTAAGACGCAACCCACCACTGGCCACTCTCGAGAATCCGTCACGAGAACTTCTTGGTAAATATACAAAAAGCGAATTGCAAAAACACTGCATTCAGTTGGGCCTTACTGGTATATGGACAACTAAAGAAAATTTGATTGATAAAGTGATAACATATTATAGAAGCATTGATGAATCACCATCGTCACATGATGCTACCCACGAGAGAGAGAACGAAACTTACGATTCGACAGAACTGTACCACATATTTCAAAAATTTGTTCGAGAAACTAACGACAAATTTTGCGTAATGAACAAGTCTTTAACAGAAAAGGAGAGAGAAATACAAGAACTAAAAACAAAATTATTCTTGGCACAGGAAACCATTAAACAAAATCAAGAAGCAATACAAAACCTCAGTGAAACAAATACCCATGCCAGACGTACGAACGCACCCCTTGAAGGAAATACCTTATTGATTGGCGACTCTTACTTAAAAGAAATAATATCAAGCGACCTTCATGAACATGCAGAAATAAGAACACTTCCAGAAGCAAACTTGAAGATACTAAAATCTTGGATAAGTGAGGAACTTGATCACTTGCCAAAGGAATGTGTTATCTACTGCGGAACACAAGATCTACTTGACGAAGATGCTACCCTAGAAACAATTCTTGATACCCTTGGGACTGTAATCGCTGAACTTCAGGGGAAAAACAAAGATATTGAGGTCAAGGTTTGTGAACTAGTCCCAAGTTTGAAGACAAGTGGTTTGCCTGATAGAATATATCAATATAATACCCAGTTGCATGAATGGTGTAATAACAATGGGGTTACATTCATTAAGACAGCAGAGTTTTTCAAACTTGGAACTGGTGATATTGATATTAACTGTTACGAAATTCGAGATGATATGGAAAATGATTTACTTAATAGAATTGGAGCAATCAGACTATTGGATGCTATTTCTTCTGTTTGTACAAGTGACTTTATCTGCCGAGATTGGAAAACAGTAAAATCAAATTTGTTTAATGCTAGCAACAATAAAATGAAATCTAATGATAAAAGTGACAGAGGAGGTAGTGACAATAGAGTGAACATGAATGTTAAAGGTAACAATACAGTTAGATTTTATCAAAATAGAGGCCAAAATACGGGAGTCAAAAATAGTTTCTTGCGTGGTAGATATGGTGATACTGGCTCCCAGGGACGATACAGCAATACAAACACCTGGCTAAGTCATACTAACAAACAAAATAGAGAAAGAAGGGATTATGATTATAATAATTTCTCGCGTGGTAGACATGGTGATACTGGCTCCCAGGGACGATACAGCAATACCAACACTAGGATAAGTCATACTTACAAACAAAACAGAGAAAGAAGGGATTATGATTATGTGCAAAGTCAAAGATATGGATGCTATAACTGTGGTGAGTTCAATCACCGCCAATCAAATTGTAGATTTGATCATAAAGTTAAATGTAATGTATGTCATGAATATGGTCATAAGAGTAGATTATGTAAAAATAATGATTATTATTAGAATCATGGCCAAGAAGACAGTGCCGATGTGAAAGTTACTTGTAAATATAATGATAGATTATCTGTCGTACATATAAATGCACAATCCCTGTTATCCCATATACTAGAAATTGAACATATGCTTGTACAAGAAAATATTGATGTTCTTTGCATTAGCGAATCATGGCTGTATCCGTCAATTAACAATGCATTTATTAATATTCCTTCATATAATATTTATCGCTATGACAGTGGTAGAGGTGGAGGTGTATGTTTATATGTTAAAAATTATTTGAAGGCCACTGAACTAAATCTTGAAACTGAGAAGCACGAAGGAGTGGAAGATAAATGGATCTCTGTCCAACATAAAAAGTTTCCTTCTATTATCATAGGCTGCGTGTACCGCCACCCCAAAGCCTCGGTAACCTCTTTTAGCTATATTTTGGACGTTTTTAAGGAGATAATTTTAAAAAACAAACCAGTTTTTATATATGGCGATTTTAATGATGATCAACTAAAAAGAGAAAATAAAATGAGTAGACTTATTAAGAATTTAAATCTAGAACAGATTATAAATAAACCAACTAGAATCACTCCCACTTCAGTTTCCCAAATCGATCTAATAATAACAAACTCCAAACATATGATAACTAAGTGTGACGTAATGCCAAGCCCTATAGCAGACCACGAGGAAATTGTAACGTCCCTAAATATTCGCAAACCAAAGAGACAACCAATCTTTAAAACATTCAGATGCTTAAGAAATTATTCACAAGAATTACTTTGTAGTTTACTTATGAATGAAGTACATAAATTAAATGAAATTCTATATACCGATAATATCAATACACAAGTAAATATTTTAACCAGTGTCTTATCATCATGTATAGATCGATGTGCACCACTCGTGACAAGAGAAATATTTCGTCCCCCCGCTCCTTGGATAACAGATGACATAAAAAACATTATGAAAGAAAGAGACAAACTACAAAATGAAGTAAAGCTACAAAGAGATAATATCCCTTTAAGAGAAAAGTTTACAGAGCATAAGAAACAAGTAAAATCATTATTAAGTAACAGTAAGAAACAGTATTACAAAAATGAATTTCAAAACGCTAAAGGCAATATCTCTGATACATGGAAAATTGCTAAAACCATGCTTTCCAATAACTGTAATAAAAGTAGTAACATATCAATTATACCCGATGAGGTAGATGTAAGTGCTAAAGCAGAAGAGTTCAATAATTTTTTCGCTGAAGTGGGGAAAAAAACCTTTGAAAAAACAAAAAAAGAAATAATAAATGAAATCAATAATAGTAATGGTGGTAATAATAATGATGATGGTAGTAGTAATAATAATAGAAATGTTGATAATGGTGTAAATAATAATAATGGTGGTAGTAATGGTAATGATAATAGTGATGATGGTAGTAATAATAATAATAATGTTCAAGAACATAGTGCATTCAATAGAAGTAATGATGTCTTTAACCCTACTACAGTAGATTGTAATACAGTAATCTTAGTAATAAAAAATCTGAAAGACTCTAATGCATATGGATCAGATGGAATTTGTTTTCGTTTTATTAGAGATTCATTATTTGTAATAGCTTATTATCTGACGGTAATAATCAATACTTCCATAGTTACCAATATCTACCCAGATTTATGGAAAAATCCCCATGTAATTCCTGGTTTTAAAAATGGAAATCCTGACGACGTCTCTAACTATAGACCAATCTCTTTACTACCAATTTTATCAAAGATACTTGAAAAGATTGTTGCAAATCAGTTAAGTGAGTTTCTTGAAAAAAATAAACTTATTGCAAAAAGTCAACACGGTTTCAGGCCAAAATTATCAACTGAAACTGCCTTATTGAAAATATCAGATGAAATATACAAAAATATAGATAATAAGAAAATATCATTGCTACTACTACTCGATCTTTCTAAAGCTTTTGATAGTGTACACCATACCACTCTATTAGAAAAATGCAAAAAAATGAACATTGACCCAAGCTGGTTCGAGAACTATTTAAAAAACCGCTATCAGTCAGTCAGGATAAAAGATGTAGTCTCAAGTCGCAAGAAGGTATTGTTTGGGGTCCCTCAGGGATCGATCCTAGGACCTATACTTTTTCTAATATATGTAAACGATCTAGTAAAATACTTACCTAACTGTTATGTCATTCAATATGCTGACGATACTCAAATCTTAATTGAAGGAGAAATTAATGATTTAGAAAATATTATTCGTAGAGCAGAAGAAATTTTGTATATGGCTAAACGTTACTTTCTAAAAAATGGTCTGTTACTTAATGAAACTAAAACCCAATCTATTCTTATCGGATCCAGACAATTATTATCAGAAGTTGATGACAATCTTCATATAAATTTTAACGGTAATATCATTAAGCCAATGAACTCGGTAAAGAACCTAGGTGTCTATTTTGACCGTTACATGAATTTTGAAATGCATATAGATGAAATTTATAAAAAAGTAATGGGTACTCTAATATATCTAAATAGGGTAAAAGACTCATTTGAAACATCAACTCGTATAATAATTGTCCAGTCCTTAGCTATGAGTTTAATTAATTACTGTCTCAAAGTTACAAAACTTTGCAGCACGAGTGGCTGTTGGCAATGTAAGAAAATACGAGCACATCTCTCCTGTTTTAAAAGATCTAGAATGGATAAAGATTAGAGATAAATATGTTTTTGATATATGTACCTTTGTTTTTAATATACTAAGAAACAATATTCCTGATTGCTTGTATAATTTTTCTACAGTAAGCTCAGTTACCGGGTTAACTACCCGTCAAGGGGAAGATTTATTAGTACGAAGGTCTAAAACTGATATTGGCTCAAGAGATATAAACATTCGTGGACCTCATTTATATAATCAGCTTCCCAGAGAACTAAAAAATGCTGGTTCAGTGTATACTTTTAAATATAATCTTAAGAAGTTGCTCTTAAAGGAAGATTTTACTTGTAAATTTTAATGGTACACTCATCTTTATGATTTGTTTGTTTTAGTATGTCTATATCGTACACCACAGATGTCTATCTGGAATATATATGTATCTTATTTAAATACCCAATGTACATTGGAATAAAGGATTATTATTATTATTCTACCCATCTTCCGCCTCTTTCTGCCTCTACTACTACTACTACTACTACTACTACTACTACTACTACTACTACTACTACTACTACTACTACTACAAATATTCGCCTGATTTACCACTTTAATGATCATCTAACTTTTTCCAGCTACACATTCCGTCGATATTCAAGCAATTGAATTCCTTGTGAATTTTGCACCCTCTAGATCGCTGATCATTGTTTAGTAACAAGCTGTGTCAGTGAACATATGTGCTGTGTGGCAATATTAATACTGAAGCGTATGATTATTCTTATTTAAATATCTTTCTTCCTATATCTCTTATTATCTCTCTCTCTCTCTCTCTCTCTCTCTCTCTCTCTCTCTCTCTCTCTCTCTCTCTCTCTCTCTCTCTCTCTCTCTCTCTCTCTCTCTCTCTCTCTCTCTATATATATATATATATATATATATATATATATATATATATATATATATATATATATATATATATATATATATATATATATATATATATATATATATATATATATATATATATATATATATATATATATATATATATATATATATATATATATATATATATATATATATATATATATATATATATATATATATATATATATATATATATATATATATATTTATATATATATATATATATATATATATATATATATATATATATATATATATATATATATATATATATATATATATATATATATATATATATATATATATATATATATATATATATATATATATATATATATATATATATATATATATATATATATATATATATATATAAAGTGCCCTGTGGGGCGGGCACAATATCAAAAAATAGCCTCACCATATTCCCTGCGTGTCGTAAAAGGCGACTAAAAGTGGACGGGGCGGGGGGACTAGGAATCCCCCCCTTGTATCAACCTCCTGCGAGACGTCAAAGAAGAAGGGGAGTAGAGGGGAGAATAACTTCTCCCCACACTCTAGTTTTGGGGTGTCTAAATGTGCGTGGTTGTAGTACGATAGAGAGCAAAAGATGTGAGATTGGATATATGTTTGGTAAGAGAAGGATGGATGTATTGGCATTGTGTGAGACGAAGATGAAAGGAAAAGGAGAAGTGGCATTTGGTGATGTGACGGGTAGGGTGTCTGGGGTTGAAAGGGGGAGAGCGAGAGAAGGTGTGACATTATTGCTGAGTGAATGGATGGTAAATCAGGTAGTGGAATGGAAAGAAGAGTCATCTAGGTTGAATTGGGTGAGGGCTAGGATAGGAAGAGAATGTTGGGCTTTTGTTAGTGCGTATGGGCCAGGATGTGAGAGAAGTGAGGAAGAGCGGGATGAATTCTGGAATGAGTTAACTAGATGTGTGGATGGTCTGAGTAGAAGGAACTATGTAGTTGTGTTGGGTGACTTGAATGCCAGAGTGGGTGATGGAGAGATAGAAGGTGTTGTAGGAAAGTATGGGGTACCAGGTGGGAATGAGAGTGGCGAGAGACTGTTAGATATGTGTGTGGAGCAAGAGATGGTGATAGGTAATAGTTTATTAAAGAAGAAGTTAATAAATAAGTATTCATGGATGAGAGTGGCAAATGGAAGAGTGAGATAAAGAGCATTGATGGATTATGTGTTGGTAGCAAAGAGCATGATTGGTAGAGTGAAAGATGTACATGCATTCAGGGGTGTGGCTGCTGGGATGTCTGATCATTTTTTGGTTGAAGAAAAAGTGGTAGTAGCAAAAGAGTGGGGAAATAGTGTGGGGGGGTGTAGAAGGGAAATAGTGAAGGTGGAAGAGTTGAAAAAGCCAGAGAAGAGACAGGAATATCAGGACAGGTTGAGAGTGGCATATGACAGGGTGAAAGAAAGAGAAGATGGGGAGTTAGGGGAGGAATGGGGGTTGATGAAAGAATGTTTTGTGGGACATGCAAGTGATGTGTGTGGACAGAGGTTTGTTGGAGGTGGCACGGGGAGGGGCAGCGAGTGGTGGAATGAAGGGGTGAAAATGAAGGTGGAAGAGAAAAAGAGGGCTTTTGAGGAATGGCTGCAGTGTAAAAGTAGGGAGAAGTATGAAAGATATAGGGAGAAAAATGTGGAAACCAAGCGGAAGGTAGAGGAAGAGAAGAGGTTGGCAAATGTTAGGTGGGGACAGGATTTTAGTAGGTCATATTAGGAGAATAAAAAGAAGTTTTGGAAAGAAGTGAAGAGAGCAACGAAGGGTGGATCGAGGATGGAAGAGACAGTGAAAGATGTGAATGGACAGATGTTAAGAGGGAACGATGCAAGGAAAAGATGGGTAGAATATTTTGAGTGCTTGCTGAATGTTGAGGAAGTTAGAGAGGCAGCTATAGTGGCCGTGGGAGGGGTTCAAGGGCCAGTAATGGAAGATGAAAATGAGAGAGATTACAAGAGAGGAGGTGAAAAGGGCAATGTATGAAGCGAAAGCAGGTAAAGCACCTGGGATGGATGGTGTGAGAGCGGAGATGTTGAAAGAAGGGGGTGTGACTGCATTGGAATGGTTAGTGAGAGTGTTTAATATATGCTTTATGTTGTCATTGGTGCCAGTGGATTGGGTGATTGCCTGTATAGTGCCCCTATACAAAGGTAAGGGAGATATGTATGAATGCAGTAATTTTAGGGGTATAAGTTTGTTGAGTGTGGTAGGAAAAGTGTATGGTAGGATACTGGTTAATAGGATTAGGGATAAGGCAGAATATGTGATCGCGGAAGTGCAGAGTGGTTTTAGGAGAGGTAGAGGTTGTATAGATCAGATTTTTATAGTTAGGCAGTTATGTGAGAAATATTTAGCAAAGGGTAAGGATGTGTATTTTGCATTTTTGGATCTGGAGAAAGCATATGATAGAGTTGATAGAGAGGCTATGTGGAATGCTTTGAGATTATATGGAATCAATGGTAAATTGTTGCATGCAGTGAAGAGTTTGTATGAGGGTAGTAGAGCTTGTGTTAGGGTAGGGAATGAAGTGAGTGAGTGGTTTCCAGTGAGTGTGGGACTGAGACAGGGATGTGTGATGTCACCATGGCTGTTCAATTTGTATATTGATGGAGTTGTAAGAGAGGCGAATGAGCGAGTGCGTGGTCGAGGTTTGAGAATGGTAGATGGGAATGATAACGAGTGGGAGCTGAATCAGTTGCTGTTTGCAGATGATACTGTGGTGGTGGCAGATTCAGAGGAAAAGCTGTGTCAGTTAGTGTCAGAATTTGGAATGGTGTGTGAGAGAAGGAAGCTGCGAGTGAATGTGGGAAAGAGTAAGGTTATGAGGTGTACAAGAAATGAGGATGGCGCTGGATTGAATGTTATGTTGAATGGAATGACACTTGAGGAGGTTAATCAGTTTAAGTATTTAGGCTCGGTTATAGCTGCAAATGGTGGAGTGGAAACAGATGTGTGTCAGAGAGTGAATGAAGGATGCAAAGTGTTGGGTGCATTGAAAGGAGTGATGAAGAATAGAGGGTTGGAAATGAATGTTAAGAAAGTTTTGTATGAGAAAGTGGTTGTGCCAACTGTGATGTATGGATCAGAGTTATGGGGTATGAAAGTAAGTGAGAGACGGAAACTAAATGTATTTGAGATGAAATGCCTGAGGAGTATGATTGGTGTATCTCGATTGGATAGGGTTAGGAATGAAGTGGTG
>JAXCGZ010009657.1:25000-27500 GCA_037179515.1 Halocaridina rubra
TACATTTATCAATATTCACCTGCATCTTCCTTCTTTAGCACACACTAATAAACTCAGTCACCAAATTATTCAATTCATTTTCAGTATCAGCCACCAGTACAGTATCATCCGCAAATAGCAACTGACTCAATTTTCACAACCTTCCTTCCTCACCCACTAGTTCCAAGCCTCTTTTTAATACTCTTTCATTTACTTCCCTAATCACTCTCTCCATATGCACATCAAACTACCATGGCGAAATCACAAAACCCTGACGTAATCCAACATTCACCTCAAACCAATCATTCATACCATTCACAACTCTCATGCATTCTCTACTATTCACCGCATTCAACAAACTTCCACTAACTCCATACAGTCGCAACATCCTACACAGCCTCTCTCTATCTACCCTGTCATACGATTTCTCTAAATCCAAAAAGACCAAAAAAGTGTCCCTTCTTTTCTCCTAGAACTCCTTACACACCTGTCTTACCCCAAACACCAGATCCACATATCCTGTTCCTCTCCTGAACCCACACTGTTCTTCCACAGTCAATCTCTCAATACCTTTCCCAATCCTCTCAGTTAACACTCTTCCATATTCCTCACCAACTACACTCAAGAAGCTAATTCCCCAAAAACTACTACACTCATGCTTTTCTCCCTTCATTTGTAAATTGGAATTATGCATGCACTCCTCCAATCAACTGGGACCCTCCCTTTTTCTGAAACATACATTCAAGAACCCTACTAATGCCTCGCCACCTTTTCAGAAGCATTAAGCATGACACCCTTCTATCCCTGGTGCTTTACCTGCTCTCGTTGCTCTCAATGCCAAACGTACCTCCTCTTTTGTTATATTCCTACCTTTTTCACTTCCTAACATTGGCATTCTCCATTCATTTTCCACAGCCAAAATCTCTGCCTCTTTATCATCTTCCTCATTTAAGAGGCTCATGAAATATTAAACCCATCTCTCTCTCACCTTTATTTCATCCACTAGCAATTGCCCATTTGCTCCTCTCACCATCTCCTCCCTACCACATTCACCTTTCCTCACTCTTTTCACTTCCTTCCAAAACATATCTTTATTCCTATCATACTTTTCAGAAAAGCACTTGCCCCACCTTACATCCTCTTCTCTCTGTGCCTCCCTCACAACGTGCTTCACTAACCTCCTCTTTTGCACAATACCTTTCATGCATCTCTACATTATGTACCTAAAACCATACCTTATAAGCCCGCTTCTTTTCAGCCACAACTGCACTCACCTGCTCATTCCACCATTCATTAGCTTTCCTTCTGCTTCCACCAGTTAGTCTCCTTCTGCACACTGCCTCGGCTCACTTCATAACTTCCTCCTTGAAACAGCCCCATTCTTCTTCCACTCCCTCCTCCACTTTCTCGTTCACTGCATTCCACACATTTCTCACACAAGCCTTTTACTCACAGTCATTCTCTTTCTTATACAATTCATTTACTTATAGCACCTCTCTTCTTTTCTAGCTTCTCGTATTTCTCCACTTTTCTCCTAATCTCACTCTACTTTCCACTAAATAATTATCAGATCGTCCACCACTAGCTCCTCTCAGTACATTCACATCTGATACTCTTTCAATCACCCTCCTGTTCACCACAACATAATCCATTAATGCTCTTTCAACTACTCTTCCAATATCCACTCTGACCCACGTATACTTGTGCACATCCTTCTTTTTAAATACAGTATTAGAAATCAACATCTCTGAATACACATTTCTATCATTTTCCTACCAGGTACTCCATACTTCCAAGTTACACCATCCACTGGCTCATTCCCTACTTTAGCATTCAAATTTCCCATCAACACTACATTCAAATTCTATCCCAAACCTTGCAAACACTCGTTCAATTTCATCCAAAATTCTACTCTTTCTTCCTCACATTTTTAACTCCCAGGGTCATATGCACTCATAAACTCCCAAGCCTCGCATCCCAGCCCCGATTCAGCCACTATTATTCGAGAAGATACTTTCTTCCATTCTACCACACACTTATTCATCTTTTAACTTAATAACAGAGCCACTCCCTCTCTTCCTCTCCCCCTTTCAACTTCAGACACCTTACCTACCACTCTCCCAAATGTCACCTCACCATTCCCTTTTATCTTAGTTTCGCTCAATGCAGGTACATCTATCTTTCTCTCCACAAATATACTCACTATCACCTCCCCCTTACTTTACATAACACCACAACCACCCACATTCAGAGACCCAATTACTTGGGTTCTGGGTGGATCTCTCCTTTCAGAATACCCCCACATCTCTCGGCTATTTGTAGGAAGTAATATAAAGATGAGGATACTCTCAGTCCCCCCAACCGCCCAATTTAGTCAACTTTTACGACACGCAGGGGAACACTGGGGAAGTATTCTTAACCCCCTCTCTCTCCAAAAAAAATAATAAAAATAATAATAATAATAATAATAATAATAATAATAATAATAATAATAATAATAATAATAATAATAATAATAATA
>JAXCGZ010009657.1:30000-35000 GCA_037179515.1 Halocaridina rubra
GAGTAGAAGGAACTATGTAGTTGTGTTGGGTGACTTGAATGCCAGAGTGGGTGATGGAGAGATAGAAGGTGTTGTAGGAGAGTATGGGGTACCAGGTGGGAATGAGAGTGGCGAGAGACTGTTAGATATGTGTGTGGAGCAAGAGTTGGTGATAGGTAATAGTTTATTTAAGAAGAAGTTAATAAATAAGTATACATGGATGAGAGTGGCAAATGGAAGAGTGAAAGAAAGAGCATTGATGGATTATGTGTTGGTAGCAAAGAGCATGATTGGTAGAGTGAAATATGGACATTCATTCAGGGGTGTGGCTGCTGGGATGTCTGATCATTTTTTGGTTGAAGCAAAAGTGGTAGTAGCAAACGAGTGGGGAAATAGTGTGGGGGGGGGGTGTAGAAGGGAAATAGTGAAGGTGGAAGAGTTGAAAAAGCCAGAGAAGAGACAGGAATATCAGGACAGGTTGAGAGTGGCATATGACAGGGTGAAAGGAAAAGAAGTTGGGGAGTTAGGGGAGGAATGGGGGTTGATGAAAGAATGTTTTGTGGGACATGCAAGTGATGTGTGTGGAAAGAGGTTTGTTGGAGGTGGCATAAGGAGGGGCAGCGAGTGGTGGAATGAAGGGGTGAAAATGAAGGTGGAAGAGAAAAAGAGGGATTTTGAGGAATGGCTGCAGTGTAAAAGTAGGGAGAAGTATGAAAGATATAGGGAGAAAAATGTGGAAACCAAGCGGAAGGTAGAGGAAGAGAAGAGGTTGGCAAATGTTAGGTGGGGACAGGATTTTAGTAGGTCATATGAGGAGAATAAAAAAGAAGTTTTGGATAGAAGTGAAGAGAGCAAGGAAGGGTGGATCGAGGATGGAAGAGACAGTGAAAGATGTGAATGGACAGATGTTAAGAGGGAACGATGCAAGGAAAAGATGGGTAGAATATTTTGAGTGCTTGCTGAATGTTGAAGAATATAGAGAGGCAGCTATAGTGGCAGTGGGAGGGATTCAAGGGCCAGTAATGGGAGATGAAAATGAGAGAGAGATTACAAGAGAGGAGGTGAAAAGGGCATTGTATGAAGCGAAAGCAGGTAAAGCACCTGGAATGGATGGTGTGAGAGCGGAGATGTTGAAAGAAGGGGGTGTGACTGCATTGGAATGGTTAGTGAGAGTGTTTAATATATGCTTTATGTTGTCATTGGTGCCAGTGGATTGGGTGATTGCCTGTATAGTGCCCCTATACAAAGGTAAGGGAGATATGTATGAATGCAGTAATTTTAGGGGTATAAGTTTGTTGAGTGTGGTAGGAAAAATGAATGGTAGGATACTGGTTAATAGGATTAGGGATAAGACAGAATATGTGATCGCGGAAGTGCAGAGTGCTTTTAGGAGAGGTAGAGGTTGCATAGATCAGATTTTTAAAGTTAGGCAGTTATGTGAGAAATATTTAGCATAGGGTAAGGATGTGTATTTTGCATTTTTGGATCTGGAGAAAGCATATGATAGAGTTGATAGAGAGACTATGTGGAATGTTTTGAGATTATATGGAATCAATGGTAAATTGTTGCATGCAGTGAGGAGTTTGTATGAGGATAGTAGAGCTTGTGTTAGGGTAGGGAATGAAGTGAGTGTGTAGTTTCCAGTGAGTGTGGGACTGAGACAGGGATGTGTGATGTCACCATGGCTGTTCAATTTGTATATTGATGGAGTTGTAAGAGAGGCGAATGAGCGAGTGCGTGGTCGAGGTTTGAGAATGGTAGATGGGGATGATAACGAGTGGGAGCTGAATCAGTTGCTGTTTGCAGATGATACTGTGGTGGTGGCAGATTCAGAGGAAAAGCTGTGTCAGTTAGTGTCAGAATTTGGAATGGTGTGTGAGAGAAGGAAGCTGCGAGTGAATGTGGGAAAGAGTAAGGTTATGATATGTACAAGAAATGAGGATGGCACTGGATTGAATGTTATGTTGAATGGAGAGACACTTGAGGAGGTTAATCAGGTTAAGTATTTAGGCTCGGTTATAGCTGCAAATGGTGGAGTGGAAGCAGATGTGTGTCACAGAGTGAATGAAGGATGTAAAGTGTTGGGTGCATTGAAAAGAGTGATGAAGAATAGAGGGTTGGAAATGAATGTTAAGAAAGTTTTGTATGAGAAAGTGGTTTTGCCAACTGTGATGTATGGATCAGAGTTATGGGGTATGAAAGTAAGTGAGAGACGGAAACTAAATGTGTTTGAGATAAAATGCCTGAGGAGTATGATTGGTGTATCTCGATTGGATGGGGTTAGGAATGAAGTGGTGAGAGCAAGAACGGGTGTGAGGAGAGAAATTGCAGCCAGAGTAGATATGAATGTTCTGAGATGGTTTGGCCATGTGGAAAGGATGGATGATGAAAGGCTGCTGAAAAAGGTGATAAATGCGAGAGTTGATGGTAGAAATGCTAGATGGAGGCCTAGGTTTGGATGGATGGATGGAGTAAGGAGAGCCCTGAATGATAGGAGGATGGATGTGAGGGAAGCAAGCGAGAGTGCTAGGAATAGGAATAAATGGTGAGCGACTGTGATGCAGCTCTGATGGACATCTGCTGTTACCACGGGGCTGCATCTTACAGAGATAGCCCTGTGGTAGGGGCAGTAGGAGGAGCTGGCAGCAGTGAAGCGATACAGGTTGTGGAAGAGCCAGGAGGATGGGCTGTGGCACTCCAGCAGTGCCATCTGAACGGTCGCTAGCTCCCTCGTCTTTGCCCATAGAGCAAAGTAATCCCCCTATTTGTTTTCCTTTCTTGATGTCGGCTACCCCCCAATTAAAGGGGGAAACAGCCAAGGTATATGTATGAATGTATATATATATATATATATATATATATATATATATATATATATATATATATATATATATATATATATATATATATATATATATATATATATATATATATATATATATATATATTATATATATATATATATATATATATATATATATATATATATATATATATATATATATATATATATATATATATATATATATATATATATATATATATATATATATATATATATATATATATATATATATATATATATATATATATATATATATATATATATATATATATATATATATATATATATATATATATATATATATATATATATATATATATATATGTTTTGCCTTGAACCAAGTATTATCAATCGAGTCATAATAACGTTTATCTTTAACTTATTCATATTACAATGAATTTTTATTCACAACATGGTTGATTGCAACTGATGAACAATAGCATGAAATTTCGCAAATGATTTTGGGTGAAGAAATTTTGGATCATTTGCAAACTGCACCATTTTTCCACCCACTGCCATGCTATTTAGGTAACTTACAAATAAATTAAAAAGAAGACGGCATAAGATCATGAAAAACAATATCAAAAACCTTAGAGTACCACAATAAATAATGCAATTATTTTATATTAATGTTTTCCTAGATAATATAAAATTATATTTTTCTTAGACTCAACCTGTCTGTATCCACCCCTATGTGAAAGGGGATTAATAGTGATGCATAAATTGGTAAATATAAAAAAAAAATAATAATAATAATAATATACAGACACATTTCAAGCATGCAAGCATTTTCCAATATATACAATTCAAATGTAATTAGCATGTACAACAGTGCACGACAACTATAGGAAATAGAGTTAGTGATAGTATTTAAAGAGATTATTTTAGACCGGGAATGTTCATAATTCTTTAATTCTAAACTCAATTAAAAATACTAAGAAACAAATAAGGAAATTGCGCAATGGAACATTTTACGTGTCACAATGACTTCCCAACATAACAGGCGTGGACACAGGCATGTTGAAGCTATTAGGGGTGATTCAAGGTTGAATGATCATCCTGACGTCTCACTTTGGCGATCGAACCCTTGTTAGTCGCTTATTTACTAGCGGGAACTAACACGCCCCTAAGATAAATACAAAACTAATAAATATATAAATGCAACCGAATTAACATATAAAGAAATTTTCTCTACCCCTAAACCTTGGTTTTGATCGTGCTTGCTCCATGGCTATCCAGGCCAGGAATCGGACACACCGGTCTTACCAAGCCTCTCCTTCCGATTTAACTCGCTCTGCTTTTATTGTTGCTAGGAATCGCTGTACTGCTCAGATTCGAAGGTCTAAGGCTTCCTTCATAAGAAGGAAATTTGATGACCTTAACTCCTCTCCCACAGACAAATGCTTCTGGTCTTTAGCCAAAAACCTCTCCAAAAATTTCTGTAACTCACGCTTTCCCCCTATCATTCGTTTTGATGGTTCTATAGCTTGCTCTCCCACTGTCAAAGCCATTCTTTTTTGGCACTAATTTTTCTATCTCTAAGGGTTTTGACAGAGTCTGGCACAAGGCTCTGTTAGTCAAACTCCCTTCCTATGGCTTCACCCCTTCTTTCTGTTCTCTGATTTTCAGTTCTTTTACTTTACTGACCATTGTATTACGTGACATTTAGCCCTTTCTCTGTTATCAGTGGTGTTCCACAGGGCTCTATTCTTTCACCTACACTGTTCCTTCTCTTCATCAATGATCTTCTACAATCCCCATCTTCCTCTCTTCTTCATGCCTTTGCTGATGATTCTACCCTTCACTTTTCCTCTGCCTTTTCTTCACAATTTTCATCTGCTACTCGGAATCAGTCTCGTATCACTCTCTCTTCTACTCTCAACTACAATTTGCAGAAAGTATCTGAGTGGGGCACTGAAAATTTAGTTAAATTCAATGCCTCCAAGACATAGTTTCTAGCTATCTCTTTATATTCTTCTCCTCCTTTCAATAACAAAGCCTCTGATATTTTTGTCGACTCGGCATTAGCCAGTGGAGAAATCCATTCTCAGGTACAAATGTAAGCAAAGGGAAGTTGCTCTAATGAACATAAGCTGCTTAGGAGGCAAAATCTTGAGTTTAAGACTTAGAAGATAATACACTTGCCTGAAACGTGCTCAAAACTCCTAGAAGAGTA
>JAXCGZ010009657.1:47500-52500 GCA_037179515.1 Halocaridina rubra
ACAGATAGATAGATAGATAGATAGACAGATGGAACGATGGATGGATGGATAGATAGATACATAGATAGATAGATAGATAGATTATTTCTATTGGCATAGTATCTAGATACCCATGAACACTTGGCGTAATCCTTCTCATTCCTTTAAGTGGAAAAGAATCACCTGTTTTCCAAATTCCATTATAATTAATCGAGGTCATCTGTTGAGTGCCATAAGAAGAAAGGAAAGCTCTGCATCTAATGATAAATTTCAGCCTCTCTGTTGGACTAATGAGAGGACACTTCAATGCAGGATTCAAGAGCATTATGGAAATGTGTTATTCAAAATCAAATTTTGTTCTTTTTCTTTAGTGTTGTATAAAACTGCACTTTTTCAGTTGTTATTGTTTTATATGTCATAATTAGGAGCCAATCTAATTAGGATGGATAAAGACATATTCACGCTATAAGGGTGGATTCGAACAACGGGGCGTTAGGAAGGGTATCTAGTCTAAACTTCCCAGCTACAACAAGTCTGTCTTCACCCCAATTCAAAAGAAGGATCAAAAGTGATACATAAAATGATGCACACATAATGCATTTGTAAGAGATGAAATTATGCTTAGATTTTTTTTTTTTTTCAAAAACTCCAAGTCACGTATTTTTGCCTCAACTGAAGACTGAACTATTGAAAATGCTCTTCTATAAGTGTTAAAGACAGAAAAAAAATATACTTCTTACCAAGACTCGGTGTTTCCTAGGGTAAACATTGCTTTCTGTTGGATGACATGAATGAAAACTTCAGTGCAGAATGATAGGACGTCATGGTCATAACTTTTTGCTAGTGTAAGCTGTTCCATTTAACGCCGATGCATGATATGCATTTTATAAAACAGGTGAGGTTTTGAATATTGACTTTGCTTTTTCTTGATAGAACTGCATATCAGGACTTATCCCCTTTTGCTGAGTTCTGAGCTCATGAAAATGCGTCATTTTCCGGGTCACGATTAGTCCCCATTCAACTGGGAGTGGACACAGACAAAATAGATTTGACATATTAAGGCTGGATGTCATTTCAATCGCCCTGCAGTGGCATCGCATCCATGTTAGTCACTTCCCGACTCGAGGGTCTACCAACGAGCCACCGCAGCCTCCATCGCTTACGCTCAAGAAGATGCAATTTCATATCTTATTAAAGCAGGAAAGAATTATGTATAATGTAATCAGTGAGTGACATCTCTTAGTAAAAGCCACTCTCATTTGGAGAAAAGATAGCAACATTAATACAGAATTGGATAGCAATATCAACAGATATCTCAATTCATCATCATCATCGTCTCCAACACCATGCAACAAAGGGGCGTCGTTATAATTCTGTCACTCATCTCAATCCTATGTCTTCAATTCTATAGATTTGCATTCTTCTTGAGTCTCGCGTTTCACAGTACCTCACGCAAGTAGGTCGTCAGGTTTTTCCAGTTCATCTGGTAGCGTGAGAAACCCATTTGCATATAATCGGCTATATAGGTCAAGTTATCCAGGTGGGTTTGTGTGTGTGTAGGGGAGGTGTATTTGTTTTCAATGTTAGCTGCTGGATGGAAAAATTAGCCCATATTGAAGCCTGAGCTGGGGAAAAATCTTTTCTAATATTCATAGAGACCGTGTACAATTAAAGATATTGTTGTGATGAATACTTCCTTACAGAATTGATGAGCATTATAAGGATGTATTTTTTTTTATCAACAAATACTGTTTCTTTTACTGGTATGAGACGTACTCATATATGTAATAGATATCTGTTTTTTTTTAAATGAAACTGCAGGACAGAATATTTTGCCTTTATCAAAACCTGACTTTGTCAAAATACTCATTCATCTGCCATCGCTACCAAAGACAATTTTAAGATAATCTTCCTTCTTCTGAACCAACCATCAATATTCTTACCCTATCAAATAAATATCATCAAATCTATATCAGTAACAAAGACATTACTGTATTTATATTCCTTAGAGAGAAAACATCACTACTATAAAAAGACTTCCAAATAGGAATCATCAAGTCAAGAATCATTGCCATACCTATTCTTGTGCTATTCTTTCATAAACAATCTAAACCATCAATATTATCAAACACTCCCAAATAAATATCTTCAATATCTTTTTTCTATAAAAGACATTAAAGTAGTCATTTTCTTTCTTACGAAGCAGCCTTCAATATTCTCTCGGACTCCAAAAGTACCATCAACTTTACCATCGCTACCAAAGACAATTTTTGTTTTGGTCCCTCTATTAAAACAAACATCAATGTTTATACAGATTCCCAAACAGATATCATCACTCTCTCATCACTATCAAAGACATTATTGTGCATATCTTCCTTCTTATGAAATAACCATCAAAATTATCACAGACTTCAAAATAGATTTCATCAAACCTAGCATCACTAACACACATGTGAGGAAGGGTTCAGAGCTCATTTGGAGGGACGATAGCCCATGAAATTGGCTATGTCTAGAACTATTAAGGGGGATTTGATACGTAGGATATAAAGGGGCAAGAGGCCTACTTACACCTAATTCCTGGAAAGTTTCTTTTGTAGATATTGATTGGTATTAAATATTATTATTCTGATTATAAATTTATTAATCGATATTATTGGGTAATCAAGTTGATTACGTTTATATTTAATCTATCAGTTATAAAAGTGAACAAATGTTTAATCCAGCTACTGGGAAGAAAATCCATCGCCACTCTGCACTGATTCCATTCCCGTAAGGATGGAGAGGACTGGTGACAGGGAAGACATCTGACAGTGAAACAATAAGCCAATATTAAACTCTGACCTAATTATACAGCACAAGATTTAAATCCAGTCACACTTGGGAAACAAACAATCTCAACTCTGCGCCAGGGCAAATTCCGTAAGAAAAGAAAGAGGTGGTGTCAGGAGAGGCATCTGACGATCGTAACTGGTTTATACCAACCACCTCATTTCATGGCAAGCCCGATCAGTCTCTTTGGCCAATGTCATCTAAACATAGTCTTTGTCCACCAATCCCAATCTCTTTCACACTTTCTTCCCTGGTCCATGGACATCCCACATGCATCAGGGAAGAGAGCGTAAAAGATATGGGCGATCAGGGAAATACCATGAATATCTGAAAGCAAAAATCCGATGATAAAACCTAAATGAAGACACTAGCAGACGCCATCTTCAGAGAACAAATCTTTGCAGTATGTATGAGAATACTATTTTAATGTAAGGGTGGTGGAATAATTAGAATTTGCTATGCAGTGAAGCTGAAATAACTGGGATCTGCTATGCATTGAAGTGGAAATAATTGAAATATGCTATGCAATGAACCTGTAAATGCTAAATGCAATTATAGTTTTCAGGGGAGATATAAGTGAATAAAGAGGGGGCCATAGTAGCACTCCACCACTGGGCTACCGAGGCCCAGGAGTCCCTTAGGCAGTGACACACGAAAATGAAGAGCGAAATATTAGAGGCTAACAGGCTCTAGGCTCAGGTGGTAATAATTCATGGCAAGTTGTTATCCCTAACCACTCTCGTTCCGATACTCCATGATGCCATTTATCAACTGGATGCTTAGAACAGGTAAACCTCATTAGATGTGATACATTGGGCTCTTTGGGTGCCGTAAAGAAGGGGCTCCCAACCTGGAATGCGAAATTTTTTTTTGTGTTTAACAAGGAATGGGTTGTGTCATTTAAGTAGTGGTTCACGAGTCCCCACTCAGCCCGCTGGGAGAAATTACGAATCGTTTGCATCCAATATTATGTAACACGTGTAAGGATGCTAATATTAACCAAATATTGTCTGCTAATTCATGCATCACTATTCATCCCCACTTAAATGGGGTGGTGACCAACTGGTTAGAGCATGGGAATTAAGGCTGGATATCCGTCCTAACCTCTTGCTGTGGTCTTCATTACAGGTCTAATACTTCCCTTGATTCGAGTATCCTAATCATTGCGCAGCCATGATCACCCAACAGTAATCAAACACAATGCATCTGACTTCCAGAATTTAGACAATTATAAAAAAAAAGGATGACAAGGCCGGTGTGAAAGCATATTTGGAATAATTCTGGAAACAGATTATAGGGCATCCAGACAGAGCAAATATTTTTCTACCATATAAGGTGTTAAAATTAGTCCGCATTTAAATGGGGTTGAATACAGACACACAAGGACTGAGGGATGAAGGTTAGATGCGACTCCTGATACCCAACAGTGGAATCGAACCTGCATTATTCAGGTTTGTCCTTTCCGATTTGTGCAATTTACCAATGAGCTACAGCGGTCACCAAGATAAATTTTGCTAGATGAATAGTGAATGATGAATTTAAGAATCAAGAAAGAATGAAGGGAGAGAGAGAGAGAGAGAGAGAGAGAGAGAGAGAGAGAGAGAGAGAGAGAGAGAGAGAGAGAGAGAGAGAGAGAGAGAGAGAGAGAGAGAGAGAGAGAGAGAGAGAGAGAGAGAGAGAGAGTAGGGTTGAAGAGCAAATCAAAGACTAGAAATCACTGTTGTAAAAGGTTCTTCGATGGGTCCTTTAAATTTTATTCTCTTTTTTGTTTCTTTTAATATGGAATATCCATATTTCTTTATTTTTTCTTTTTTCCTTATAAAATGTGATATCTATATATATTCTATCTCTTTTAAATTTTTCTTCTTTTCAAAGCATGGTATTTCGGTAGTCAGTGAAAATTCTATGAATGTCTTTTGTAGACTATATTTAATGGAAGTAAAGAATAAACTCTATTTATATGATTTAATATTTCCCGAATGAATAAATATTTAAGATTTTCAAAAGATTAGCATTATGAAATTCCTGAGCTATGTCATCAAATAATATTTGATATAGATCTTAACAAAATGAGATACAAATTCTCTTGAAATAAAACAAAAACTATTTTTCTTATATAGAACTTTTTATTTGTAAAAAAAATATAATTATTCAAATATTCAATTAAGCAACTACAACTCTGATTCTTACAT
>JAXCGZ010009657.1:60000-80000 GCA_037179515.1 Halocaridina rubra
AACAATAAGGTAAAAAATAATAATATAGCAGTAATCACGAAGAAAAAAAAAATAATAATGATAAAATTAGAAACAATGACATTAACATTATTTTAAAGCTAATAATATAGGAATGATGAAATGATAATTATAATGGTAGAATAATAGTAATACTAAAAGGAAAATAAATACGTAATAAATGATTCTGTTTTTTAAGTAAGAATCACTCAATTAAAAATAAAAATAATAAGATCCAAAGAATTCTTGTTATTTCCAAAATTACTTTCTTTCAAAAACTTGAATGAAGCTACGAGTGATGTTGGGAGAAACTAATATGAACAGAGTGGCATTCAGATAGAATGTGTTCATTCCTAGAATAGCAAATAAACTATAAGGTTTGCTTTCCTTTTAACCTTCGGTAGTGCAGTTGGTGGCGCCATAGCACAATAATTATGTGTCCTAGGTTCGAGTCATGGTCAGGGTAAAATATGATTCATATTTTCACATATGGTAATGTGCTTATTTGATTATTGTTGATCTCTTAATAGATTGAGATTTGAATTCAATGCGAAAACGAAACCACGAGTGAGGTCGGGGAATACTGTAAAATGAACAGAGAATGCATTCAATCCTAGTAGAGCAGATAAAGCTTTAAGGTTTGTTTCTCTTTTAGCCTTCTGTGGTGTATTTGGTAGCACCTTGGCACAGATATTATGTGTCCTAGGTTCGAGTTCCAGTCGGGGTAAAATATGATATATATATATATATATATATATATATATATATATATATATATATATATATATATATATATATATATATATATATATATATATATATATATATATATATATATATATATATATACATATATATATATATATATATATATATATATATATATATATATATATATATATATATATATATATATATATATATATATATATATATATATATATATATATATATATATATATATATATATATATATATATATATATATATATATATATATATATATATACATATATATATATATACATATATATATATATATATATATATATATATATATATATATATATATATATATATATATATATATATATATATATATATATATATATATATATATATATATATATATATATATATATATATATATATATATATATATATATATATATATATATATATATATATATATATATATATATATATATATATATATATACATATATATATATATATATATATATATATATATATATATATATATATATATATATATATATATATATATATATATATATATATATATATATATATATATATATATATATATATATATATATATATATATATATATATATACATATATATATATATATATATATATATATATATATATATATATATATATATATATATATATATATATATATATATATATATATATATATATATATATATATATATATACATATATATTTTTTTTTTATTCTAAATCCATATTCTTACATATTTATATACCAGTTTTATTAATTTATACTCGTTCTATTTATTGAATTATTTATTCCATTTATATGTTATTTATGTATTAATTATGGATAGTAGGTTGGCCATGGCACCAGCCGCCCGTTGAAAGACTACGACTGAAGGTATTAGGATGCAACTAGGACTGGTCCAGACAGTTCCAGGTTGAATCTTCCTTCAGGACGGTTCTTTCCTCATGCCTACATTTACACTGAATATTCTGGCATATTCATTACACATCTCTTGCTATTCCATTACATTTGACAAGTCACAACATTCTGCACATCTGTCTCTTTTACTTTCCTTTTCCTCACATTTTGTCATTATTTATTGAAGGTTCACAACTAATGGCCCCCAGTACCCGGCATAGTGGGGTGCGAAGAATCTCCGGGGATCGTGTTGACTCCACCATTGGCTTGAGGGCAGACACGCCTGGTGGTAGTAATGGTTCTGCTCTTAACCTTGCACCTCCTAATAGATCTGCTTCTTTCACTCTTCACTATTCAAACATTCGTGGGCTGAACTCTAATCTTTCGTCTGTGGAACAGCACTTGGGCACTTTCCTCCCTAACCTCCTCCTCCTATCTGAAACCCAGTTGTCTATACATGCTTCCACTGACCCTTTCCAAATCTCCCACTATAATCTGTATACTCGTTTTCGTTCTAAAGGTGGGGTCTGTGCTTACTGCAACATTAACACTCCTACAGTGAGGCTCATGGACCTTGAATCTCCTGACTTTGATGTTCTCTGGCTAAAAGTCTATCTCTCCACTACCACTATCATCCTTTGCTTCTGCTACTGTTCTCCAAACTCCACCGAGTTTGTATCTTTCTTTGAATATCTCTCCTCGTGCCATGAGTCCTTGCTATCTTCTCACCCACATGCCGAAGTTCTCTACATTGGAGACTTCAATGTACACCACAGTGAGTGGCTTCATTCTTCTCACACTGATGTGGGAGGAAGCGAGGCTCTTGCTTTCTCTATTACTCATGATCTGGAGCAAATTATTAAACATCCTACTCGTGTTCCTGATCGTCACGAACAAGCTGCTAACATTCTTGACCTTTTTTTTACTTCTAACCCTTCTAACTACTCTTATTCCGTGCTTTCCCCTCTTGGTAAATCTGACCACTCCATGATCTCTGTCTCTTCCATTTTCGCTCCCCCACCACCAATCCCTCCTACTCAACGCCGCCTTTGGCACTTCGAGCGAACTCAATATGAAAATTTGCGTAACTTTCTCTTTGACTTTCCATGGGATGACTACTGCTTTCGGTCCCGCAAACCTGATCGGGTAGCTGTAAAAGTTGCCGAGATCATGACCGCGGGAATGGAGGCGTACATCCTCTCTTCTACTAAAACTTTCTCTCCCCCTAAACCTTGGTTTGACCGTGCCTGCTCCATGGCTATCCAGGCTAGGAATTAGGCTCACCGATCTTACCTAGCCTCTCCTTCCGATTTAACTCGCTCTGCTTTTATTATAGCTAGGAATCGCTGTACAGCTCAGATTCGAAGGTCTAAGGCTTCCTTTATAAGAAGGAAAGTTGATGACCTTAACTCCTCTCCCACTGACAAATGCTACTGGTCCTTAGCCAAAAACCTCTCTAAAAACTTCTGTAACTCAAGCTTTCCCCCTCTCATTTGTTCTGATGGTTCTATAGCTTGCTCTCCCACTGACAAAGCCACTCTCTTTGGCTCTCATTTTTCTGCCAACTCTTCTATCAACGATTCCAGCATACCTGTTCCTCAGTCTTTTCCCCTCTCTAACCCTATGCCCTCCCTTATCCTTTCTTCACGCAAAGTTCATAAGGTTCTTCGCTCACTAAAGACAAACAAGGCATCTGGTCCCGATGGTATCCCTGCAAGGTTCCTTAAGGAGTTTGCAGATGAACTGGCTCCCGTGCTTTGCCGTCTTTTTCGCCTCATTCTGTCAACCAGTATCTATCCTTCATCTTGGAAGCATGCTCTAGTTCAACCTGTTCCTAAGAAGGGTGACCACTCTATTCCTTCTAACTACCGACCTATTGCTCTAACCTCCTCTATTGCTAAAGTTTTCGAAACTTTGCTCAATGCTCACTTCTTTGAAACGCCTTGAATCTAACTCACTTATCTCCGATCACCAGTACGGCTTCCGCAAGGCAAGATCCACTGGTGATCTCTTGTCCTATCTTACTCATATATGGTCATCTTCTCTGAGGAACTATGGGGAATCCTTTGTCGTCGCCCTTGATATCTCTAAGGCTTTTGACAGAGTCTGGCACAAGGCTCTGTTGGCCAAACTCCCTGCCTACGGATTTACCCCTTCTTTCTGTTCTCTGATTTCCAGTTTTCTCACTGACCGTTCTATATCTGTAGTTGTTGATGGCGCGACATCTAGCCCTTTCTCTGTGTCCAGTGGTGTTCCACAGGGCTCTGTTCTTTCACCTACTCTCTTCCTTCTCTTCATCAATGCTCTTCTACAGTCCCCATCTTCCTCTCTTCTTCATGCCTTTGCCGATGACTCTACCCTTCACTTTTCCTCTGCCTTTTCTTCACAACCTTCATCTGTTACTCGTAATCAATCTCGTGTCACTCTTTCTTCTACTCTTAACTCCGATTTGCAGAGAGTATCTGAATGGGGCACTCAAAATTTAGTTAAATTCAATGCCTCCAAGACACAGTTTCTGGCTATCTCTTTATCTCCTTCTCCTCCTGATAACCCTATTGTCTTCGAAACTAATGAAATTTACCCTCTTAACTCTATCAATATATTAGGAATCCATATAGCCTCTAACTTGTCATGGAGGAATCACATAATCCAAATTTCTAAATCTTCATCCAAAAAATTGGGGGTTTTGTTTCGTTTTCGTTATTACTTTTCCTCATTGCAGTTACTTAAAATTTACAAAGGTCTTATCCGCCCCTGCTTAGAATACTGCTCACACATCTGGGGTGCTTCTTCCTTTACTTATCTTCTTGATAGGGTTCAATCTAAGGCAGTCAGACTCATTAATGATCCTTCTCTTACTTCTAACCTGGATTCTCTCTCTCTTCGCCGTAAGGTATCTTCCCTTTCGCTTTTCTATCACTACTACTTCCATCGCTGCTCTGATGAGTTGGCGAGTTGCATCCCTCCTCCACTGCCGAGGCCGCGTAACACTCGCCAAGCGGCCTCATCTCACAGGTACTGTGTGGAGATTTGTAGCTCGCGGATTGGTCGGTGCAGCGACTGCTTCTTCCCATCTACCTCCAGACTCTGGAACTCTCTTCCTTCTTCTGTCTTTCCTAATTCTTATGACCTTTCATCCTTCAAAAATCAGATCTATCGTCATCTCAGAGCCTAGTCCTCCATATCTCTGGGTCCTCTTTACTTTGACTGTTTTTTCTGTCTGTCGTTTTCCTTTGTGTGACATTACCTCATCTCTGCTTTGCCCTTAACTTTTTCTTTTCTTTCGTCTTGGTATTTACTCGTGCCTGGGCCTTTGTTGATGAGGGCAGTTTCTCCCTATCCCGGTGTCACACTCTTAAAAAAAAAAAAAAAAAAAAAAAAAAAAAAAATTACTCATTCATTTATATATAGGGATAAAAATCCTAAATGTTTTAATTTTGAGATTTGGAAGAAAAAGTAGGTTTTTATTAGATAACAATACAAAACGCTGGTGTTTTAGGTGAAATATGTAGTTAATGAGACCAATGAAAAAATATTTATGCAATTTGTAGCAAAATTCTTTTTTTTTTTTTTGTCTCATGTTAAAATAGGGATAAAAAAAAATTCTTTTGATTTAAAAAAAAAAGCTGAGAGAAGCTTGGAAATAATGACTAATAAATATTTTAGTCTCTTATTAATATAAGACATACGGAATAAAGTAGCTCTTATAGAGCTAAAATGGCCTTTGAGATCTTTTTATTAATAAAAAAGTGAATTTGGAATAAACTGAGTGGGTATTTAAAAGGATAACGAAGAGTCTCTTGTTAAAAGAAATGGAATTGGAATAATCGAGTGTCTTCCCTAGAGGCAATTTTTTTTTTTGGGGGGGGGAATTTCTTGTTAAAATAAAAAAAAATGACGAATGGATTAGCTTTTTACACAGGAAATTTCCATATATTTTGGATCTTTTCTTGAAAGAAGAGAAAAATTAAAATAACAAATGGCTTCCATAAGTAGTAAAAATGCTTATTTTATTTAGGAGAAGACTTCTATAAAATATAAGAAGATCAGTAGAATATAGGTTAGCTTTTTACAAGGTTGCATGCCTTGCATTTAATTTTCTCGTTAAAAAAGAAGGAAATTGAAAATAATTAGCAAAAAAGTAGTGACTAGATTCTTCTCTTCCTTGAATAAGATAAGGTGAAGAAGGTCATGTGCAGAGAACAATAAAGAAAAACTAATTCTCTACATTAGACTTATTCTTTCTCCAGAAGTAGTAGTTTAAATACTCGTATTTGAGAATCTTTTTAAAGGCACAGAAAGAATGAAGACAAATAGAGAGAAAAATTTAGGATAAAAGAAAGTCATATACATTAATCTTTCTTCTCCAGGAGTAGTGGTTGCATCATCATCTCTCTCTCTCTCTCTCTCTCTCTCTCTCTCTCTCTCTCTCTCTCTCTCTCTCTCTCTCTCTCTCTCTCTCTCTCTCTCTCTCTCTCTCTCTCTCTCTCTCTCTCTCTCTCTAGTACAGTGGTAACGCGCTGGCTTCGCATTCACGAGGTCGAAAGATCGGTTCCCGTCCAAGACCGAGAGTTTAAGCTGTTTACTGGCAGGAACTGCTGTGGTTAGACACCACAGTGGGGGGTTGGGGCTTGCCTTGGCTGACGAATACCCATTGTATTGAAATGAAAATAAAGTTTGTTTGTTTTGTTTGTTTGTTCCTCTTACTCCTACTCCTCTTACTCCTACTCCTCTTCCTCCTCCTCCTCCTCTTCTTCTTCCAGTGTTATATAACTGTTCCTGACAAGACTTTTTTGAGAGATTGAATGTGACAGATATTTTGGGAGACCTTCAATAAAGAATTTCATCAAAAAGCTAAAAGATTTAGTGATTCTGTTCGTAAACAAAAAGTTTGTGATTTCATGAATAATAAAAAATTTCTTTTTTAATTATAGCAAAGCTCTCATTTTATTAAGAAATATATCAATAAATTAGATCTTGTTTAATTCTAGTAATATTATGATTTAAGAAGTAAATTATATATCATTGTTTAATTATAATAGTGTTTTCTTTGTCATAAGAAGTAAATTATAGTCATCATTTAGTTCTGGCAACTTTCTGCATTTTAAGAAATAAATCAAATATTATTTATTTCTAGTAGCACCTGCTCTGCCTTATAAAAATAAATCACATATCATTTCATTGCTATAGCAATCTCTTTCTTAGACGAATATATCACATGTAATTTAACTCTAGTAGCAACTCTCTTTGTCTCAAGAGATATATCAGACCCAATTATATAATTTGAGTAGCACATTCTATGCTTTAAAGCATAAATCAAGTCTTAGTACTAGATACCAGCAGCACATTTCCCCTCCCTACCTACAATTTACTCTCTTTTACTAGAATATGAAGGAAATCAGAAAGTCGATGAATTCAGTTGACTCTTTATGAAATATTTTACCTTTGATTTAGAATGCTAGGAAATAACTAACTATGGTGAAGATAGGTGGGTTCTCTCCAAATAAGGAGATGAACGTCTTTCGTCACTTATAATACATTTCCTCTCTCTCTTACTCTGTAATTTATTCTGTCTTGGAAGTGGACAGTAGTCAGGCCAAGTGAGGAGAGAGCTTCTTCAGCCTTCCATAGCTCATTCTATCTTGCTCTTTCATTCTTAAATGCACAATTCTATTTTCATGGAGAGATGAATAAGAATACCGACTCCTTGTTACTTTGCATATTGGAAAAATCGACTAAACGTCGTGGAGGGAGGAGTATTTTTTAATTTCCCTCACTGTATTTTCTTTGCACAGAGTAAGTCTTTCCTCTGACTCCACCACATTCTACATAAAGAGAATAAGGGCAAGTATATACAGAGGGAAATAGAAAACGTAGCGTTTACTTGAAATCTAATGTTTAGTTTATAGTCATATAATTCTAAAAAAAAAATAATTAAATTTCATACGTAAACTATTGCAAAATTTAATAAACCTATATACTAATATCTAAAACAGATAAAGAGATAAAAAATAATGCTTTAGAAATTTGCAAAAGAGAATCAAAGTAAATTATCATGAAAATTTTAAAGGGAAGAAAAATATTTAAAATAAAGTACTTTCTTAAAGTGATATAGTTTATCTTTCTCTCTTTCTGTTCATATATTGGTTATTTTTAGGACTCTATTTATTTATTTTGCTCGTGTTTATTTATATTCTCCTTAATTGTGAGGCAAAGTTGAGTTCTTAATAGTCAGAGTAAAGAAGTTAAGCAACAATACTTGTTTAATCTAGCTTGTTATGTACGTTTTTATGAGATTGTGGAACTAATTGTGTGATTCGTTTGATACCTTGTATAGTTGTGGAACCCAGATTTGTGATTTTTGTACTTGGTGTGGTTGTGGTGCCTAGTGAAAATGTGGAACTTAATTGTGAGGTGTGTTTTGGTACCTTGTAAGCTTATGGTACCTTGTTGCGAGGTTTTCGTATTCTATACCATTTTTGAGTCATCAATTCTCTGGTAAATTGATTTAAGGTTTTCTTACTTTTACATTCTAGCGACTACTCAAAGCAGTTATTCGAACTAAAGTACCACAGTCAAATGATCTCATATCTAATACATGGTACTCAAGACATATATTGGAACTATGATACCACATGCCAACTAGACTTATAAATTTTACTGACACAAGGCAAAAATTCCAGGAAAACTGAAGACTTTATCAAGCGGTAGCTTAATGGTAGCATGTGTAAGTTTGGAAGTGACTAGCTTAACATCAACAAGTTCGATCTCTTTGCGGGTTGTTAGGAAGGGCATTCAGCCTATCTTCTCAGAGCTCCATTCTGTCTCTGTTCACTTCCATGTGAATGGTGACTAAGTGTGGCATACAAAACTGCGATAACAAGAAAGTTTTTTCACAGTTGGTTGGCAGGATGCGAGCTCTGTAGAGGGGTACCTAGTCAGGGCAGAATTTCTCTTTCTAACTTACTTGTCTTGGCACCTCTTGTGGTTAAGTGGTGTCTAAGTTGAAATTCGTTGTTATTTATTTTGTACCTTGTGAGGCAGTGGTCCATTATTGTGATGTTTTGGCACCTTGTTTTGAGGTTATTACAACATATTTTGAAGCTTTGGTGACTATTTGTGAAGTTTTGGCACCTTGTTGTGAGGTTGCGGCTCTTTGTTGCAAAGATAAGGCATCTTGTTTTGAGGTTGTGGTACCTTGTTCTGAGAAAATGAGCTGTTGGAGCCAGGTATTATTCAATATTTCACTCAGATAGAACCCTTCCATCTAAAATATATATATATATATATATATATATATATATATATATATATATATATATATATATATATATATATATATATATATGAATATTTTTTTTTTTTTTACCCCGACCGGGACTCGAACCTAGGACTTATGATTACTAAGTCAAGGCGCTACCACTACACCACAGAAGGTTAAAAGGAATCCAACCTTAAAGCTTATATCTGCTGTACTTAGGAATGAACGCATTCTAACTGAATGCCACTATGTTCATATTACAGATTCCCCAACCTCACTCGTGGCTTCATTTTAGCATTTAATTCAATTCCCAATCTCATTCGGGCATGAAATATCAAATAAGCACATTACATATGTGAAAACATGAATAATTTTTTTACCCCGACCAGGACTCGAACCTAGGACTTATGATTACTAAGTCAAGGCGCTACCACTACACCACAGAAGGTTAAAAGGAATCCAACCTTAAAGCTTATATCTGCTGTACTTAGGAATGAACGCATTCTAGCTGAATGCCACTATGTTCATATTACAGATTCCCCAACCTCACTCGTGGCTTCATTTTAGCATTTAATTCAATTCCCAATCTCATTCGGGCATGAAATATCAAATAAGCACATTACATATGTGAAAACATGAATAATTTTTTTACCCCGACCGGGACTCGAACCTAGGACTTATGATTACTAAGTCAAGGCGCTACCACTACACCACAGAAGGTTAAAAGGAATCCAACCTTATAGCTTATATCTGCTATACTTAGGAATGAACGCATTCTAACTGAATGCCACTATGTTCATATTACAGATTCCCCAACCTCACTCGTGGCTTCATTTTAGCATTTAATTCAATTCCCAATCTCATTCGGGCAAGAAATATCAAATAAGCACATTATATATGTGAAAACATGAATAATTTTTTTACACCGACCGGGACTCGAACCTAGGACTTATGATTACTAAGTCAAGGCGCTACCACTACACCACAGAAGGTTAAAAGGAATCCAACCTTATAACTTATATCTGCTATACTTAGGAATGAACGCATTCTAACTGAATGCCACTATGTTCATATTACAGATTCCCCAACCTCACTCGTGGCTTCATTTTAGCATTTAATTCAATTCCCAATCTCATTCGGGCATGAAATATCAAATAAGCACATTACATATGTGAAAACATGAATAATTTTTTTACCCCGACCGGGACTCGAACCTAGGACTTATGATTACTAAGTCAAGGCGCTACCACTACACCACAGAAGGTTAAAAGGAATCCAACCTTATAGCTTATATCTGCTATACTTAGGAATGAACGCATTCTAACTGAATGCCACTATGTTCATATTACAGATTCCCCAACCTCACTCGTGGCTTCATTTTAGCATTTAATTCAATTCCCAATCTCATTCAGGCATAAAATATCAAATAAGCACATTATATATGTGAAAACATGAATAATTTTTTTACCCCGACCGGGACTCGAACCTAGGACTTATGATTACTAAGTCAAGGCGCTACCACTACACCACAGAAGGTTAAATGGAATCCAACCTTATAGCTTATATCTGCTATACTTAGGAATGAACGCATTCTAACTGAATGCCACTATGTTCATATTACAGATTCCCCAACCTCACTCGTGGCTTCATTTTAGCATTTAATTCAATTCCCAATCTCACTCAGGCATGAAATATCAAATAAGCACATTACATATGTGAAAACATGAATAATATTTTTACCCCGACCGGGACTCGAACCTAGGACTTATGATTACTAAGTCAAGGCGCTACCACTACACCACAGAAGGTTAAAAGGAATCCAACCTTATAGCTTATATCTGTTATACTTAGGAATGAACGTATTCTAACTGAATGCCACTATGTTCATATTACAGATTCCCCAACCTCACTCGTGGCTTCATTTTAGCATTTAATTCAATTCCCAATCTCATTCAGGCATAAAATATCAAATAAGCACATTACATATGTGAAAACATGAATAATTTTTTCACCCCGACAGGGACTCGAACCTAGGACTTATGATTACTAAGTCAAGGCGCTACCATACACCACAGAAGGTTAAAAGGAATCCAACCTTATAGCTTATATCTGTTATACTTAGGAATGAACGCATTCTAACTGAATGCCACTATGTTCATATTACAGATTCCCCAACCTCACTCGTGGCTTCATTGTAGCATTTAATTCAATTCCCAATCTCATTCGGGCATGAAATATCAAATAAGCACATTACATATGTGAAAACATGAATAATTTTTTCACCCCGACCGGGACTCGAACCTAGGACTTATGATTACTAAGTCAAGGCGCTACCACTACACCACAGAAGGTTAAAAGGAATCCAACCTTATAGCTTATATCTGCTATACTTAGGAATGAACGCATTCTAACTGAATGCCACTATGTTCATATTACAGATTCCCCAACCTCACTCCCGGTCGGGGTAATAAAATTATTCATGTTTTCACATATGTAATGTGCTTATTTGATATTTCATGCCCGAATGAGATTGGGAATTGAATTAAATGCTAAAATGAAGCCACGAGTGAGGTTGGGGAATCTGTAATATGAACTTAGTGGCATTCAGTTAGAATGCGTTCATTCCTAAGTATAGCAGATATAAGCTATAAGGTTGGATTCCTTTTAACCTTCATTTGGTGTAGTGGTAGCGCCTTGACTTAGTAATCATAAGTCCTAGGTTCGAGTCACAGTCGAGGTAAAAAAAATTATTCATGTTTTCACATATGTAATGTGCTTATTTGATATTTCATGCCCGAATGAGATTGGGAATTGAATTATATGCTAAAATGAAGCCACGAGTGAGGTTGGCGAATCTGTACTATGAACATAGTGGCATTCAGTTAGAATGCGTTCATTCCTAAGTATAGCAGATATAAGCTATAAGGTTGGATTCCTTTTAACCATCTGTGGTGTAGTGGTAGCGCCTTGACTTAGTAATCATAAGTCCTAGGTTCGAGTCCCGGTCGGGGTGAAAAAATTATTCTTGTTTTCACATATGTAATGTGCTTATTTGATATTTTATGCCTGAATGAGATTGGGAATTGAATTAAATGCTAAAATGAAGCCACGCGTGAGGTTGGGGAATCTGTAATATGAACATAGAGGCATTCAGTTAGAATGCGTTCATTCCTAAGTATAGCAGATATAAGCTATAAGGTTGGATTCCTTTTAACCTTCTGTGGTGTAGTGGTAGCGCCTTGACTTAGTAATCATAAGTCCTAGGTTCGAGTCCCGGTCGGGGTAAAAAAATTATTCATGTTTTCACATATGTAATGTGCTTATTTGATATTTCATGCCCGAATGAGATTGGGAATTGAATTAAATGCTAAAATGAAGCCACGAGTGAGGTTGGGGAATCTGTAATATGAACATAGTGGCATTCAGTTAGAATGCGTTCATTCCTAAGTATAGCAGATATAAGCTATAAGGTTGGATTCCTTTTAACCTTCTGTGGTGTAGTGGTAGCGCCTTGACTTAGTAATCATAAGTCCTAGGTTCGAGTCCCGGTCGGGGTAAAAAAATTATTCATGTTTTCACATATATAATGTGCTTATTTGATATTTCTTGCCCGAATGAGATTGGGAATTGAATTAAATGCTAAAATGAAGCCACGAGTGAGGTTGGGGAATCTGTAATATGAACATAGTGGCATTCAGTTAGAATGCGTTCATTCCTAAGTATAGCAGATATAAGCTATAAGGTTGGATTCCTTTTAACCTTCTGTGGTGTAGTGGTAGCGCCTTGACTTAGTAATCATAAGTCCTAGGTTCGAGTCCCGGTCGGGGTAAAAAAATTATTCATGTTTTCACATATATAATGTGCTTATTTGATATTTCTTGCCCGAATGAGATTGGGAATTGAATTAAATGCTAAAATGAAGCCACGAGTGAGGTTGGGGAATCTGTAATATGAACATAGTGGCATTCACTTAGAATGCGTTCATTCCTAAGTATAGCAGATATAAGCTATAAGGTTGGATTCCTTTTAACCTTCTGTGGTGTAGTGGTAGTGCCTTGACTTAGTAATCATAAGTCCTAGGTTCGAGTCCTGCTCGGGGTAAAAAAATTATTCATGTTTTCACATATGTTATGTGTTTATTTGATATATATATATATATATATATATATATATATATATATATATATATATATATATATATATATATATATATATATATATATATATATATATATATTATGAATTTTTACTTTAAATTTCAATGGATTAGTTTTCGCTAACCATATTGCTGGGTATGGCAGGATGGTGATGTAGTTAATTTACTTAAGTATTTACAAATATACACAAGGGAATGTTTTATGCTTGTGTGTGTGTGTTTTTTTTTTTAGTTATCACAAAGGGAATTGGGAACATGGTTGACATAAAGAATACCCGAAAGGATGCATGAGGAGAAAAAGGTTGAAAACCCCTGCTACACAGTAAAAGATTAACAGAGAATGAAGTATGAGAGGCAGGAGACCCTTATATCTCCACTTGGATAGAATGCGACCATTGCATAATCCACAAGAATAAATGATGTCATAATTGCACCATTGTATATGTCACAAATCATCCCCATTAGAATGAGGAAGACTACAGGCATTTTGGAGCAGGGGGATTAATGCTGCCTGCCATTCCTAACACCACAAGGTAAGATCAAACTCACATTGATCTCTTCTTGACTCGCACTCTCCACCTCTGAGAGGTTGCAACACCCAACTGATATGATAATTCCAAATGAAAATGTCGTTTCCATTTAATTTCTCTATTCGTTTCTTTTTCAAATTCTACCTAATTTATTTCATGAATTTTTCAGTGAACTTATTAGTTCCCAATGAGTGACATTTAATGCTTAAATTGATTATTGTTATTGTTATTATTATTATTATTTATTATTATTATTATAATTATTATTATTATTATTATTATTATTATTATTATTATTATTATTATTATTATTATTATTATTATTATTATTATTATTATTATTGAAGTCTCCGTGGCAAAATGGTACCGTCCGCGACTCTGAGGCGGCAGGTCGAAGTTTCGTGCCCCGTCACTGACTGAGGTTAGTAAGGGCATACTCTCAGGGTAACGATTACCTCTGCCAAAACAAGTCCTTCGCAAGAAGGCAACCGTCCTAGCCGTTAGTTGAAAAGGGAGTTCGTGACGTAAATACGAAACCAACCAACCATTATTATTATTATTATTATTTAAGTGCACTTTTCTTCAAGTGGCTATTAAACAATTTAAATTTATTTCACAATTTCAGTTATGTTTGTTGCACAGCTGTCTTTGCAGTGTATAAATTTTACCCAATTTTCTTTTTTTTTTTGAGCAAAACTTTTTCTTGATGAGAATGATCTTGCTTTAACTAAGGTATCAGGATGAATACTTAAACACTAATATTTCAAAATGTCGTTAAGTTAAAGATGTACAGATCACAAGTACAGCAAATCTTTAGTTATATATATATATATATATATATATATATATATATATATATATATATATATATATATATATATATATATATATATATATATATATATTAACAGTTCACAAACCCCCTTGTAAAATATTTGCGTGTATGTGTATGCATGTATTAATTATATTTTATTGGTAGGAGATTTAATTTTGAGATCGTTTGTAAGCCTCTATCAAAGCCATGTCAGGATATCCGAATTTAGGGGGTTATAAGATCCAAGGGTAATAACATATAGGAAATCTTCCAATATATATATATATATATATATATATATATATATATATATATATATATATATATATATATATATATATATATATATGTATATATTTATTTATGTGTGTGTGTGTGTATGTAGGTTTTCAGTACCATTTTGATTAAAATTCCCTCTGTGTGATGTGAATACATCAGTTTAGGACTTAAGACTTCAATAATGTAGCTTGCGTTGATGGGTAATTTGCGTGATTTATTGAACACTGAATCATACTAAAATACTGAAACACATACTTTTCACCTTCTACAGTATGTATTATATACTGTGTATGATGGCAATGTACTACATATATTTTGCATTTAATGTATAATGATTTCAATCATACATGCATGATATATATGAAATTTTCTTCTACTGTTATATATTGTATGCCGTACATGGAGGAAATTGTTTTTCTTAATATATTGCAATTGTGAACTTTTTTACCTGTCAGGTGTGTAAATATTGATGATTTTGCATTTTATGTTTGTTTTAGTAAGAGTTTAGTTATGTTCTTAAGAATTTTATAACTGTGTTTACCTCATCAAATACAGCTAACTGTGCTGCTCTTGCAAAAAAAAATATATATAAAAAAAAGAATGTCAAAGCTCTTTTTAGTCTTCATAAAACAGGGGTTTGTAACGAATTAAGTTTTCCTTCTTGGGTAGTAACCGAAATGCCTGAGAAAGTAGTTATGGTCATTCAACAACAAATTTATATTATCAGTTTTCTGCTGAATTTTCCATTGTCAGATTATGGTGTCAGAGAATGTTAGTTCTTACTTGGAATCAATATTTTAAGTGTCTTTTAACTGTTTAGTGTAATTCTCATTGTGTAGTATGGACTTAATAAGGTTAATTTTAGAAGTGCACTTCTTTGGAGGGAAGCAACATTTGATCTGGACTTTAATGATTATGAAAGATATTAATTTTGCCATTGTCATATTTTCTTCATTATTTCGATCATTCCTTCAGCCTGCCCTTTTCCAATTGCATATCATTCTCTTATTTCTGACTTGTCCTTAAGCTTCTACTTTTTTCATCTGTATGTTGTCTTGGTGCCCGGCCTGATAAAGGCAGTATGCCTGTCCAGGTGCCACACTCACAAAAAAAAAAAGTTATTATTGTTATTATTATTGTTATTATTATTATTATTATTATTATTATTATTATTATTATTATTATTATTATTATTATTATTATTATTATTATTATTATTATTATTATTATTATTATTATTATTGTTATTATAATAATAATAATAATAATAATTATTATTATTATTATTATTATTATTATTATTATTACTATTATTATTATTATTATTATTATTATAATTATTATTATTATTAGAGAGTGGCCATATTGCTTTGGTTGTAAGCAGTCGTCTGAGAGCTCTGTCGATTTTATTGAATACTGAAGAAACTACAGATCTGCCACCATTTAGAGTGTGCTGGAATTTACATTAAGGCTCATTGTTTAGTGCAGTGCTATCAGTGGGGTTTGGTGTTGTTTTGAACTTAGTCGTCTCTTCTGTTATAAAATCTCTCATACTTGGAAAAAAACCTTCTGCCAGTGGTTCCTGGTTCTGCACATGCGCAGTTTGAGTTGTGTGACGTGTGTGCCGTCATCATGTTTTTTCACGCCCCCTGTAGCTCCACCACAGATGTAATTGTTACCAACTCTCTCGCACATGTTTCTCTGGGCATTATGGGATTCTCAGGGCCTGCCTCCCTTGCTGATCTCGAAGCTGATCTGGCTCTGAGTGATGATGACGTCATGTCACAGGAAATCTGGCCCCACCCACTTTACCATCCACATCAGGAGCTGGCATCTGAGGCTGTATTCTCCCACTCTATGGATCTGGCATCCACCTTTATCAAGCGCCCCATGGAACATGGCTCAGATACCAGGAGAGAACCATCATCTCCCATGGCTAAAACATATAAATGTAATGGGGCTCCTTCTCAATACAATGCTCCTGACTACCCCCCCCCCCTTCAACTCACTTTTCAGAACGACCTTCTCTCCATGCACATGTTGCTCCTACCTTTGCTCCCAGGCCCGAATATGTCAAGCTTCTCTTTATTGAAAACTCGAGTGTTGACGTGAAGATTCGTTGGCTGTCTGAAGTCACCTGATGTTCCTCCTTGATGTTCTTCCGGCTGAGGTGAAGATGTCTGCTGTCACCTCTCGTTTTGCATGTATCTCAAGGTACCGAAAGGACATTATTGACACAGGTAAGAAGGGTAAAATCTTGTCTTTGTTTCTTGATGTTCAGGACTCGGTAGAATGGCCATGTAAGTTCCCTACTTATTTCGTTACTCATTATCCTGTTGACATAGATCCTTCACTGGCTAAGGAACTGCTGAGCATATACACTGTTCGTCGTCAAGATGGGACGCCCATTAGCAGACTTGTTATCACCTGGAGCCTCCCAGAACAACCACTGCCCATTTTCGACTTCTCCCTTTTTACCAGTCACCCTTCCTGTGAATTGTGTAGAATGAAGGACGAACAGTCGTGGTGCTTCAGATTCAGGGGTATCGGACATATTTCACGCTACTGCTCTGTTCCAGAGAAGTGTGCATGGTGTGCACCCAACCATACCTCTCGTTCTTGCCCGTATCGCACCCCTTCACTACCTACTGCAGCTACTTCTTCTGCTAGTGTCATGGACTCATCACTCCCACCAGCACCAGACACCTCTCAGTGGAATTGACTGCATTGTGGTGTGATGGGAGTCAGTGTATGGCATGGTTGTGCTAGATGCTCCCACCCTGCTATGTCTCAGTGAGTTGAGCCACCACTGCCACCACCACAGCCATTGTCACTACCCCTGCATGTCACCCCGGCTTCCATGCTCATTTCTGCACTTAATGATGCTGTTGACTTTCTCAAGTCTTGGTGTGCCTCCATTGCTTCATGCCTTGATTCTATAAAGGCTCAATACCTTATCTTTGATGCTTGTTTTAATACTCTCACAGCTTCCTTTCATGATCTCTCTACTAAATTAGCAACTAATGACACCACGCTCAAGACCGGTTGTTATCGAGGCTGTCTCGACAATCACTGAGAAGCTGAACTTTCTTGCTGCTTGTCTTGAAACAGTCGTTATTCCCCCTGTGGACTCCCCCTCACGTGACTTGCAAAGGAGTGAGGCCTCACCCATTCCTACCATCTCGTCTGGCTCCTGTAAGTATAAGAAACATGTTTGATAGTGATGCACAGCTTCATATCCTCTCTTGGAATGTTTGTGGTATAACCTCGCCAGTGATCCTTGCTGCACTTAAGATGCATGTCCAATGTCAGCTCCTTAATGTTATCTTTCTTCAGGTGCTTTGTTTGATGTCCGCAAGGTGGGGGTGCTGCTCCCCCTCTATGTTATTATCCCTCCTATGTTCATCATGTCAGAAATGGACTCGTTACTTATGTACACTCCTCCCTCCTGCATCGATTACCTTACACTTCTGTGGATGTTGATCAACCTATCAGCTTTTGGCTTATTGAGGTGATGCCCTTTTCTCAGATCCCCTTGCTCTAAAACTGCGCTACTTAGTACCAGCTACACCTTCCCCACTTTATCATCACACCTACATCAGTATTCCTCCGAAGTACTGTCTTACATATATCTCCCTTATTTCTGCTCTCATACCTAATTTTGATTTCTTGTCTCCTGAAAAAACTTTTTTCCTCTATAGTCAGCTCCACACATGACTTTTTCAGCAGATATGTCTGCATATCGAAGATCAAACGCCTGATGAGATGTCATACTTGGATGATCAACAAACGCACCATGTAAGCAATAGGAGGGCTGTAGAGGACTGTCTTGCGTATCAGAGGAACCCAACTCCTGAAACCTTACGTCAATATCAGATGTCCAGTGCTGCCCTAGTTACCTTACAACAGTGTGCTCACACTAATACCTGGCTCAAGTTCACCAATAGCATTAATCATCAAATGAACGTGGCATCCATGTGACATCTTATCAATACAGTGGTGAGGAAGACTTCCAGTGCCCTTTATCACAGCCAAGCTCAGTATGCTCAAGATCTCGCTGACACCTGGTCTGATCAGCATAGTGTGTCTAGATTTCCCGCACATGTCCCAGAGGCTCTCTCCTCTCAGAAAATGCGTCGTGCTCTTCACCTGTCTGCAGCCTTGCTGGGGTTAGATGAGGAGGACGATGTACCTATTACCAGAAGGCGAATTATTTTGTGCTCTTGCTAGAGGTAAAAAATCATCCTCAGATGATAACGGCATTGCATATTCTGTCCTCCGCCTTCTCCTGAAAGTACCTGGTGACTCCTTCTCCAGTTATGCAACCTCTGTCTCTGTCATGGATGCATGCCTCAAGCCTGGACGACTAACATTATTGTACCCAATCTCAAGCTTAGCACCAACAAATTCATAGCTTTCCCTCACATCTTGCTTCAGTAAAGTGATGGAGTGCATTCCCCTCAAGCGACTCATGTTCTGGTTCCAGGACAACCTTTCACCGAGACTGTATGATTTTCTGCCACAATGCAGCACGCATCATTGCCTCCTCAAGATATACTCCCACCTCTCCCCCACCAAGGTTGTGGCCTTACTTGATCTAAAAAGTTCCTCCAATATTGCAAACAGGGACGTTATCCTTGACCAGCTAGTAGATTTTGGTGTAAAAGGGATCTTCTGAGATGAAGGCGAGGGTATCTCAGTAATAGATCATCTCCTGTCCTCTTTAAATTAAGGGGGCTATTAGCAACACTAGGCGCTATGACCTTGGTGCTCCAAAGAGAGGTGTCCTCAGTTCGTTTTTTTAAATATTCTTATGCACCGCCTTCTCTCCCTACTTCCTAACGTCCCTGGAATCACAGGCACGTGCTACGCAAATGACATCTGTATACACTCAGACTCTCCAAAACATATTCACTGCTTTTTTGCACTTTATGAATCTTCTTCATCATGTGGTCTCCTCATCTCCTCGGAAAAAAAGCAGGATTTTTTCTCTCCGCAGTCTATGTACACTTTCGGATTTCCTGGTGGGCACCAGCGTTATGCCACTCTGTACACAGTATATGTACCTGGGTATGCTTGTTCTGGCTACTCCCACCACACCAGCACAGCAACGTTTTCATCCAATAGTTCAAGATCTACTGAATTGACTGCACCTTGACCTAACACCCCTCCAGTGGCTCACTAATAATGCTGCAGGGGTCACTATCCCTGTAGCCAGAAGTATCTACATAGCATATATCCGTTCAGGTGTCGATTATCTCACTCCTGTTCTAAGCCCCCTCTCCACGTAGGC
>JAXCGZ010009657.1:85000-97500 GCA_037179515.1 Halocaridina rubra
ACATACTTACACATTTACAATGGTCGCAATATGTAAGGGGGTGGAAGAGGCAAAGTGCACGCATTCACCAGATGTGGAACATGCCTCAAACACTCCTCTCTGATACATGCGAATAAAGGGTTGTCATAGTTCCCCGTCACCACACTGCTTTGGTCACCCATAGGGTAAATGAGCAAGGATTTTCTGCCGTGGCATATCAGTGGAGCAGGGAAGAGAGAGTGCAAGAGGCAGATATGAATGGTAGGATTGTGTATAAGCGAATCGAGCCAAATGAATATTTCACCTATGCTAGGTCAGTAAACTCGTGTAGGTGGGTGTGGGGGGATTCAAGCCATGTGATGAAAAAATGACAACGTATGGCTAAATATGGTTTAATAAAACAAATTAATGCTGTCCCTCAAACGGATCCTGGTGTCATTACATTTATAAAGAAATAACATATTGTAATGACCAAGTAAAGGTATATGAATAAATTAATGTATGAATAGGCAAGTCTTACCTTTTTAAAATTATAGATAAGTTATTGAAATGTTGAGTTGCCTTACCATATGTCATAATTATTAACAAGATTCATATAACTAAATTGACCTGACATGAGAAGCATTATATTTCCTTAAACATTAAAAGAATTCTACAATCAGAGTAAAAAAAAAAAAAAAAAAAAAGTTCGCTTATGAAGGATAATAATAATAATAATAATAATAATAATAATAATAATAATAATAATAATAATAATAATAATAATAATAATAATAATAATAATAATAATAATAATAATAATCTATTTATCTACCTTGGCTGTTTCCCCCTTTAATTGGGGGGTAGCCGACATCAAGAAAGGAAAACAATAAGGGGATTACTTTGCTCTATGGGCAATGACGAGGGAACTAGTGACCGTTCAGATGGCACTGCTGGAGTGCCATAGCCCATCCTCCCGGCTCTTCCACAATCTGTGTCGCTTCACAACTGCCAACTCCTCCTACTGCCCCTACCACAGGGCTACCTCTGTAAGATGCAGCCCCATGGTAATAGCAGATGCCCATCAGAGCTGAGTCACAATCGCTCGCCACTCATTCCTATTCCTAGCACGCTCGCTTGCTTCCCTCACATCCATCCTCCTATCATTCAGGGCTCTCCTTACTCCATCCATCCATCCAAACCTAGGCCTACCTCTAGCATTTCTCCCATCAACTCTCGCATTCATCACCTTTTCAGCAGCCTTTCATCATCCATCCTTTCCACATGACCAAACCATCTCAGAACATTCATATCTACTCTGCCTGCAATTTCTCTCCTCACACCTGTTCTTGCTCTCACCACTTCATTCCTAACCCTATCCAAACGAGATACACCAATCATACTCCTCAGGCATTTCATCTCAAACACATTTAGTTTCTGTCTCTCACTTACTTTCATACCCCATAACTCTGATCCATACATCACAGTTGGCACAACCACTTTCTCATACAAAGCTTTCTTATCATTCATTTCCAACCCTCTATTCTTCATCACTTATTTCAATGCACCCAACACTTTACATCCTTCATTCACTCTGTGACACATATCTGCTTCCACTCCACCATTTGCAGCTATAACCGAGCCTAAATACTTAAATTGATTAACCTCCTCAAGTGTCTCTCCATTCAGCATAGCATTCAATCCAGCACTATCCTCATTTCTTGTACACCTCATAACCCTACTCTTGCCCACATTCCCTCGTAACATCCTTCTCTCACATACCATTCCAAATTCTGACACTAACTGACACAGCTTTTCCTCTGAATCAGCCACCACCACATTATCATCTGCAAACAGCAACTGATTCAGCTCCCACTTGTTATCATCCCCATCTACCATTCTCAAACCTCGACCACGCACTCGCTCGTTCACCTCTCTTACAACTCCATCAATATACAAATTGAACTGCCATGGTGACATCGCACATCCCTGTCTCAGTCCCACACTCACTGGAAACCACTCACTCACTTCATTCCCTAACCTAACACAAGCTCTACTGCACTCATACAAACTCTTCACTGCATGCAACAATTTACCATTAATTCCATATAATCTCAAAACATTGCACATAGCCTATCTATAAACTCTATCATTTGCCTTCTCCAGATCCAAAAATGCAAAGTACACATCCTTACCCTTTGCTAAATATTTCTCACATAACTGCCTAACTATAAAAATCTGATCTATACAACCTCTACCTCTCCTAAAACCACTCTGCACTTCCGCGATCACATATTCTGTCTTATCCCTAATCCTATTAACCAGTATCCTACCATACACTTTTCCTACCACACTCAACAAACTTATACCCCTAAAATTACTGCATTCATACACATCTCCCTTACCTTTGTATAGGGGCACTATACAGGCAATCACCCATTCAACTGGCACCAATGACAACATAAAGCATATATTAAACACTCTCACTAACCATTCCAATGCAGTCACACCCCCTTCTTTCAACATCTCCGCTCTCACACCATCCATTCCAGGTGCTTTACCTGCTTTCACTTCATACAATTCCCTTTTCAACTCCTCTCTTGTAATCTCTCTCTCATTTTCATCTTCCATTACTGGACCTTGAACCCCCCCCCCCTGCAACTATAGCTGCCTCTCTATCTTTCTCAACATTCAGCAAGCACTCAAAATATTCTGCCCATCTTTTCCTTGCATCGTTCCCTCTTAACATCTGTCCATTCACATCTTTCACTGTCCCTTCCATCCACGATCCACCCTTCCTTACTCCCTTCACTTCTTTCCAAAACTTCTCTTTATTCTCCTCATATGACCTACTAAAATCCTGTCCCCACCTACCATTTGCCAACCTCTTCTCTTCCTCTACCTTCCACTTGGTTTCCACATTTTTCTCTCTATATCTTTCCTACTTCTCCCTACTTTTACACTGCTGCCATTCTTCAAAAGCCCTCTTTTTCTCTTCCACCTTCATTTTCACGGCTTCATTCCACCACTCGCTGCCCCTCCTCATGCCACCTCCAAGAACCTCCTTCCACACACTTCACTTGCATGTCCCACAAAACATTCTCTCATCAACCCCCATTCCTCCCCTAACTCCCCTACTTCTCTTTCTTTCACCCTGTCATATGCCACTCTCAACCTGTCCTAATATTCCTGTCTCTTCTCTGCCTTTTTCAACTCTTCCACCTTCTCTATTTCCCTTCTACATCCCCCCACCCTATTTCCCCACTCTTTTGCTACTACCACTTTTGCTTCAACCAAAATATGATCAGACATCCCAGCAGCCACACCCCTGAATGCATGTACATCTTTCACTCTACCAACCATGCCCTTTGCTACCAACAAATAATCCATCATTGCTCTTTCTTTCATTCTTCCATTTGCCACTCTCATCCATGTATACTTATTTATTAACTTCTTCTTAATAAAACTATTACCTATCACCAACTCTTGCTCCACACACATATCTAATAGTCTCTCGACACTCTCATTCCCACCTGGTACCCCATACTTTCCTACAACACCTTCTATCTCTCCATCGCCAACTCTGGCATTCAAGTCACCCAACACAACTACATAGTTCCTTCTACTCAGACCATCCACACATCTAGTTAACTCATTCCAGAATTCATCCCGCTCTTCTTCACATCTCTCACATCCTGGCCCATACGCACTAACAAAAGCCCAACATTCCCTTCCTATCCTAGCCCTCACCCACATCGGCCTAAATGACACTTCTTTCCATTCCAATACCTGATTTAAAATGCATTCACTCAGCAATAATGCCACACCTTTTCTCGCTCTCCCCCTTTCAACCCCAGACACCCTACCGTCACATCACCAAATGCCACTTCTTTTCCTTTCATCTTTGTCTCACACAGTGCCAATACATCCATCCTCCTCCTACCAAACATATATCCAATCTCACATCTTTTGCTCTCTATCGTACTGCAACAACGCTCCTTTAGACACCCCAAAACTAGAGTTTGAGGAGAAGTTATTCTCCACTCTACTCTCCTTCTTCTTTGACGCCTCGAAGGAGGTTGATACAAGGGGGAGGATTCCTAGTCCACCCGCCCCGTCCACTTTTAGTCGCCTTTTACGAAACGCAGGGAATACGTTGAGGCTATTCTTTGATGTTGTGCCCGCCACCACAGGGCACTACAATAATAATAATAATAATAATAATAATAATAATACTAATAATAATAATAATAATAATAATAATAATAATAGTAATAATAATAATAATAATAATAATAATAATAATAATAATAATAATAGTGGTAATATTAATAATTATAATAATAATAATAATAATAATAATAATAATAATAATAATAATAACAATAATAATAACAAGAATAATAGTAATAATAATAATAATAATAATAATAATAATAATAATAATAATAATAATAATAATAATAAAAATAATAATAATAACAATTATAATAATAATAATAATAATAATAATAATAATAATAATAATAATAAGAATAATAATAATAATAATAATAATAATAATAATTTTAATTATATTTATTTATTTATTTTTTTTTTAAGAGTGTGACACCGGGATAGGCAGAAACTGCCCTCATCAACAAAGTCAAAGTCAAAGTCAAAAACTTTATTCCATCAAAAATGGCTATTACATGATAATTAATCTAATTACAAATTACAATGTAAAATGTCAAAATAAAACAAATGAAATTTGCAAAGCACAAAATCAAAATATTTACACATTAAAATAAGCATACGTACACTTCGTCTACCCAATGGGAGGATAATAATGAGACTAAAATCACTTATTAAGTAGGTGATTTAAAAGATGAGATTTAAGTGAGGGTAATGTTTGGCAGCTTCTTAAGTTTGCGGGTAAAGAGTTCCAAAGTCTCGGGCCCATTACATTTAAGGCTCTTGCCCCAATATCAGTGGAAGTTCTGGGCACGTAAAAAGAATTCTGATATCTGGTGTTGACGTTATTGATACGCACTTGATTAACTGTTGGCAATGAGAAGAGCCATTCCGGTAATATTCCATGATTTATTTTAAAAACTAAAAGACAGATATTATATATGAACTTCATGTCCATCCTTAGCCAACCCAATATCTCAAAGAGGGGAGTCACGTGATCATATTTATGCACCCCCCCTATGGCAACTCTTGCAGCAAAATTCTGGAGCCTTTTCACTCGTAACATCTGGGTCTTAGTCGTGGAACCCCAAACACTCAGACAGTAGTTGAGAATACTTAAAATCAATGTTTGTACTACAATTACCCTACAATCAGGCTTGAATCTTTCATAGACTCTGTTCAAGTAAATAAGGGTCCCGTTCACTTTTTTATGTAGTTCATCGATATGAAAATTAAATGTCATGGTACTGTCCATAATAACTCCTAGATTTTTAACCTTATTAGATGGGAAGAGTGAAACATTGTTGAAATTTAGTTGAGAATACTTAAAATCAATGTTTGTACTACAATTACCCTACAATCAGGCTTGAATCTTTCATAGACTCTGTTCAAGTAAATAAGGGTCCCGTTCACTTTTTTATGTAGTTCATCGATATGAAAATTAAATGTCATGGTACTGTCCATAATAACTCCTAGATTTTTAACCTTATTAGATGGGAAGAGTGAAACATTGTTGAAATTTATACTGATGTTCTCAGGAATGCGGGACAGGTATTGATTTGATTCAAAAATAACGAATTTAGTTTTATTTTCGTTCAGTAAAAGACCATTACTGTTAAAATAACTTTTGGCACAGTTTAATATATCTTCAGCCCTTTTTAAGATTTCAGGAATTCTATCAATGTCACCAGTAAGCATAATCTGGGTGTCATCAGCATACATAACAAGTAGGCAATCTCTTATAAATTGAGGTAAATCATTAACATATATTAGGAAAAGCAGAGGACCCAAAATTGAACCCTGAGGAACGCCAAAACTGATATCTAAAGAAGAAGAGAGAGTCGAGCCCATTCGAACTGATTGAATTCGATCTTTCAGATAATTTTCGAACCAAAATGAGTCAACATGAACTTTGGAAAGTTTTCTCATTAGAATTTGATGGTGTACACTGTCAAATGCTTTAGACAAATCTAACAATAATAAAAGTGATATTTTCTTATTTTCAATATTACTATAAATTTTATCAGTAATTTTAAGTAGGGCCGTCTCGGTCGAAAGTTTAGGCCGAAAACCGTGATGTTCTTCACATAATAGACAATTTGATTCAAGGAAATTTATTAACTGGGTGGCAACTACCTTCTCAAGTATTTTAGACAGAATGCTGAGAAGAGAGATTGGCCTATAATTTTCAACATTATTAGTATCTCCACTCTTAAAAACAGGGATGATATAGGGATGCTTCCAGAGGTTAGGATAAATGCCTGTAACAATGGATGTATTAACAATGACTAAAATGAAAAATACTGTAACTGGCAATGAGTCAATTAGGAAGCGAAGTTGTATCCCATCGGAACCACAAGAGTTTGTTGGTTTGAGGTTCTTTATGATAAGAATAAGTGTGACTAAATCGATTGGGTGCGGTCTAAAATTATTGATAATATTTCTTTCAGCTGGAGAATGGCAATTATGTGGTTGATTAATAATCAAGTCATTATTATCTTGGGACTTTTCATATGTGGACTTACCTATTTCAGCAAAATACTTATTAAAATCATTCACTCGCTTTTCCACATTATCACTGAGGTCAGAATTTTCTAAGATTTCCTTATTTGCAGGAATTATTCTTTTTATAACATTCCAAGTTCCTTTGATATTTCCCTTATACTTGGAAAATTCTTCCCTGAAATGATTTTTCTTCTTTTGGGACAACATTGTTTTAGTAAGGTTTCTTTCTCTTCTATAGGCTCTTTCCATCTCGGAGTTTTGTCTATCAGATTTAAATTGCCTTAGGAGGTCATCTCTCCTTTTCATTTGCTCTTTTAACTGAGAGTCAATCCACGGGGCAGGAGGGCGTGTCATGACTTTGGTTGTAAGAGGGGCACATTCATTTAAACATCTCGTAAAAACATCAGTAAAAGTAGAAACTTGATACTTTACACAATCTGTAGTTAGTATTGAATTTAAAATGTTGTATTCATTAAGAAGAGTGTCGCAGAAACAATTTTGAGAATAATTCTCATGAGATCGGAAAGTTTTAACAATTGGCGGTCTCTTTTCCTTCGTGACATTAACTGTAGCTATTAGAAGCTCGTGGTCTCCTACAGGACAAGGTAAGACATCGTGGTGAACAATAAAAACTATGTGTATTGGTAATTATAAGATCAATTAGGCTGGAGGAATTAGCAGTGATACGGGTTGCTTTATTCACAAGCTGATTTAAGTGGAGGGATTGAATTAATTTCCCCATTTTATTATTAGGAAGAAGGAGATTATCATTGAAGTCGCCTATAATAATGAGAGGTTTGCTCCTCAAACAGACCGACCGAAATACCTCGGAGATGTAATCAAAGGTGTCGTTGAGTGCATGAGGGTGTCTATATACACATCCCAGGATGAATGAAGGGAATTTCCTACTCTGAACAGTCAACCAAATGTCTTCGAGATGAGGAGGTCGCTCGACTTCAGGGGTCTTTAATAGGGAGACCGTTAGATGATTTCTTACATACACCCCCCCACCCCCACCCCTACCGCCATCAAATCGATAAAAAGAATACTCAGGTATAGCAACAAAACCAGACTGCATATTAGATTGGAGCCAAGTTTCACAAACACACATTATATCCACGTTATTTTCTCTGATCATTAGTGCAATATTGTCGAAATTACCCAAAAGTGATTGTGCATTGATGTGTTGTATGTTTATGAAATGTTTCAATAAGCCTGTATTACAATGTGATTGCTATATATTTAAGGGACATAATCTTGTTTTATGGCCATGTTCACGGCAGTGACCACATTTAAGTCTATAGTTAAACCAACAGTGGGAAAGATCATGGTTTATTTCCCCACAGTTTGAACAGGGCTGTCGACGACTGTAGAGCTGCTGCAATTTCTCCCTCTCCCGGGGTCGCTGGGGGTAGCGCCGTGGTTGGTCGAGATCGTAAAGACTGTGATTCATCCTCGAGTCTCGTCTCCATCCTCGAATACCAGGTGGGATTTGACGATTCTGATGACGAAAATCCCGGGTATGACGTCCATCCGAATGCTGTTGAGGATCCCTTCTAGAATGCTGATCGTTGCTACTTTCTTGAGAGACTTTTCTGATTTCATTATTATTTCTTATTGAGGGGAGCTGGCGATGCCGGTCGTAGTTTCTGTTCCTGTATGTGTTATTTTGACTGTCGTTATTGGCCGTGACCGGTCGTTGTTGCCGCTGCAATACAGAAGCATATGTAGTAGGTATGGTTTGGTATATGATTTCTTCCCAGTTGTTGCTTAGTTTGAAGAATGGGCATTGCTTAGCAATTATGTTCAATAACCTGATGACGCCAAATCTGTTGAGAGCATCCCCCTTATCATTTAAATCATAACACATCCGATCAACGTCGCCGGTACCAAGCCTGAACTGCAGATTAGTCTTGATAACTGAAACCCCATTGGTCTCACTCCAAGTTGCTAGTTGATTATTGAAATAGTTGATCTTTTCATCGAACTCTTCGACTCTAAGGACAGATGCTACTTCACATATGTGTATGCTCATCTCCTCGTTCACCTCCTTGAGATCGGTTATGAGAGAACCCAATCTATCAAGGATATCCACAGGCTGAGACCCATTAAGGATGTCTTGAATACCGCAGTATAAGATGCAATATTTAGGAGCCCATCGAAGTTTCTCTGAGACCCAACAATTTATGAGATCTATATTAGCTCCTTCTATAGTTTGAACGGAGCATTGTTGGTTCAAGTCTGACATATGAACAGGGGAGAGGTTTGTGTCACCCAGAAGCAGGCTTCCCTCAGGTAGGGGCCGGGTAGGGGTTACACCCTGCGGTTCCGGTGTCGTCTGCTGTGAGTTGTATGTTCCCTGAAGTAACCCGACTTGTTCTTCCAGTGAAGAGATACGATCATTTAACTTGTTGACTGTGATTGTGAGTTTATCGATAACAAGATCTCTGACTTTTATTCTCTCTCTCATTTCTTCAATGTCTCTCATTTCCTCTTGAGGAGCTAATTCACAGTTATCAACATTACTCTCTGAATCGTTTGTTAGTGACGATCTATGCTTTTCAAGAATCATATCAATGAGTTTATCTTTCGTGTGCCAGACCCTTGTGATACCTATTTCCCGACAGTGCTTTTGTAATTCAGTTTTTGCATAATTATCATTGAGGAATTCCCAAGTAGGGTTTTCCAAAGACACTAGGTTTTCAATAGAAGACATTATAAGAAAATACCAAGACGAAGGAAAAGAAAAAGTTAAGGGCAAGGCAGAGATGAGGTAATGTCACACAAAGGAAAACGACAGACAGAAAAAACAGTCAAAGTAAAGAGGACCCAGAGATATGGAGGACTAGGCTCTGAGATGACGATAGATCTGCTTTTTAAAGGATGAAAGGTCATAAGAATTAGGAAAGACAGAAGGAGGAAGAGAGTTCCAGAGTCTGGAGGTAGATGGGAAGAAGCAGTCGCTGCACCGACCAATCCGCGAGCTACAAATATCCACACAGTACCTGTGAGATGAGGCCGCTTGGCGAGTGTTACGCGGCCTCGGCAGTGGAGGAGGGATGCAACTCGCCAACTCATCAGAGCAGCGATGGAAGTAGTAGCGATAGAAAAGCGAAAGGGAAGATACCTTACGGCGAAGAGAGAGAGAATCCAGGTTAGAAGTAAGAGAAGGATCATTAATGAGTCTGACTGCCTTAGATTGAACCCTATCAAGAAGATAAGTAAAGAAAGAAGCACCCCAGATGTGTGAGCAGTATTCTAAGCAGGGGCGGATAAGACCTTTGTAAATTTTAAGTAACTGCAATGAGGAAAAGTAATAACAAAAACGAAACAAAACCCCCAATTTTTTGGATGAAGATTTAGAAATTTGGATTATGTGATTCCTCCATGACAAGATAGAGGCTATATGGATTCCTAATATATTGATAGAGTTAAGAGGGTAAATTTCATTAGTTTCGAAGACAATAGGGTTATCAGGAGGAGAAGGAGATAAAGAGATAGCCAGAAACTGTGTCTTGGAGGCATTGAATTTAATTAAATTTTGAGTGCCCCATTCAGATACTCTCTGCAAATCGGAGTTAAGAGTAGAAGAAAGAGTGATACGAGATTGATTACGAGTAACAGATGAAGGTTGTGAAGAAAAGGCAGAGGAAAAGTGAAGGGTAGAATCATCGGCAAAGGCATGAAGAAGAGAGGAAGATGGGGACTGTAGAAGATCATTGATGAAGAGAAGGAAGAGAGTAGGTGAAAGAACAGAGCCCTGTGGAACACCACTGGACACAGAGAAAGGGCTATATGTCGCACCATCAACAACTACAGATATAAAACGGTCAGTGAGAAAACTGGAAATCAGAGAACAGAAAGAAGGGGTAAAGCCGTAGGCAGGGAGTTTGGTCAACAGAGCCTTGTGCCAGACTCTGTCAAAAGCCTTAGAGATATCAAGGGCAACGACAAAGGATTCCCCATAGTTCCTCAGAGAAGATGACCATACATGAGTAAGATAGGACAGGAGATCACCTGTGAATCTTGCCTTGCAGAAGCCGTACTGGTGATCGGAGATAAGTGAGTTAGATTCAAGGCGTTTCAAGAAGTGAGCATTGAGCAAAGTTTCAAAAACTTTAGCAATAGAGGAGGTTAAAGCAATAGGTTGGTAGTTAGAAGGAATAGAGCGGTCACCCTTCTTAGGAACAGGTTGAACTAGAGCATGCTTCCAAGATGAAGGATAGATACTGGTTGACAGAATGAGGCGAAAAAGACGGCAAAGCACGGGAGCCAGTTCATCTGCAAACTCCTTAAGGAACCTTGCAGGGATACCATTGGGACCAGATGCCTTGTTTGTCTTTAGTGAGCGAAGAACCTTATGAACTTTGCGTGAAGAAAGGATAAGGGAGGGCATAGGGTTAGAGAGGGGAAAAGACTGAGGAACAGGTGGGCTGGAATCGTTGATAGAAGAGTTGGCAGAAAAATGAGAGCCAAAGAGAGTGGCTTTGTCAGTTGGAGAGCAAGCTATAGAACCATCAGAACGAATGAGAGGGGGAAAGCTTGAGTTACAGAAGTTTTTGGAGAGGTTTTTGGCTAAGGACCAGAAGCATTTGTCAGTGGGAGAGGAGTTAAGGTCATCAACTTTCCTTCTTATAAAGGAAAACTTAGACCTTCGAATCTGAGCTGTACAGCGATTCCTAGCTATAATAAAAGCAGAGCGAGTTAAATCGGAAGGAGAGGCTTGGTAAGATCGGTGAGTCTGATTCCTAGCCTGGATAGCCATGGAGCAGGCACGGTCAAACCAAGGCTTAGGGGGAGAGAAAGTTTTTGTAGAAGAGGGGATGTACGCCTCCATTCCCGCGGTCATGATCTCGGCAACTTTTACAGCTACCCGATCAGGGCTGCAGGACCGAAAGCAGTAGTCATCCCATGGAAAGTCAAAGAGAAAGTTACGCAAATTTTCATATTGAGTTCGCTCGAAGTGCCAAAGGCGGCGTTGAGTAGGAAGGATTGGTGGTGGGGGAGCGAAAATGGAAGAGACAGAGATCATGGAGTGGTCAGATTTACCAAGAGGGGAAAGCACGGAATAAGAGTAGTTAGAAGGGTTAGAAGTAAAAAAAAGGTCAAGAATGTTAGCAGCTTGTTCGTGACGATCAGGAACACGAGTAGGATGTTTAATAATTTGCTCCAGATCATGAGTAATAGAGAAAGCAAGAGCCTCGCTTCCTCCCACATCAGTGTGAGAAGAATGAAGCCACTCACTGTGGTGTACATTGAAGTCTCCAATGTAGAGAACTTCGGCATGTGGGTGAGAAGATAACAAGGACTCATGGCACGAGGAGAGATATTCAAAGAAAGATACAAACTCGGTGGAGTTTGGAGAACAGTAGCAGAAGCAAAGGATGATAGTGGTAGTGGAGAGATAGACTTTTAGCCAGAGAACATCAAAGTCAGGAGATTCAAGGTCCATGAGCCTCACAGTAGGAGTGTTAATGTTGCAGTAAGCACAGACCCCACCTTTGGAACGAAAACGAGTATACAGATTATAGTGGGAGATTTGGAAAGGGTCAGTGGAAGCAAGTATAGACAACTGGGTTTCAGATAGGAGGAGGAGGTTAGGGAGGAAAGAGCCCAAGTGCTGTTCCACAGACGAAAGATTAGAGTTCAAATAATAAAAAAAACAATAATAATAATAATAATAATAATAATAATTTATTTATCTACCTTGGCTGTTTCCCCCTTTAATTGGGGGGTAGCCGACATCAAGAAAGGAAAACGATTAGGGGATTACTTTGCTCTATGGCCAATGACGAGGGAGCTAGTGACCGTTCAGATGGCACTGCTGGAGTGCAACACCCCTTCCTCCTTGCTCTTCCTCAACT
>JAXCGZ010009658.1:0-100000 GCA_037179515.1 Halocaridina rubra
GGGTAAAACTACCTTCTAATTATTTGCAGTTTATATAGCAAATAGCTTTATTGACGAGTTTTTGACGTAAAACACTTTATTTACGATGATAGAAAGAGGTGAAATGAAATTAGAATTTATTAGGAAAAGAGATAGATTTTTACGGGCTCATAACCAGTCTTCAGAGGATGAGATTTTCGTTTATCACATTCAATGAAAAGAAACTTCTTAGCAATGTATATCAGCTGTAATTTCCAGGTTAAGGAATTAACTTTGGCATGTGAGATTCCAGTTTGGTAATCTACAAAATTTCGTGTGTATGGGAATGGAATCTGAGAATAAAAATCCGTAAGATTTAGCCAGTAACGAATGTAACTAATTCTCGAAAATAAACCAATTTGCTTGACCCACGAGCTTTACCATACACTATCCCTCACCTTGTTGTGCTAGATGAATTCCTGTGAAGATGCCACGTAAATAAGGTTTGAAATAAATTTGTACTGCTCCAGCGAGATGTTGCCTCTTCGAAGTTTGAGCGCCAAAGGAGGACGCCTCATTGTCCCTCCTGGTGAGTTCATCTGTAGGATACATTTCTAGAGCAGTAACTGGCTCTGATATAATTTAAGGAGTATTTTAGTCGTGGTCCCTGGCAGGCATTTATAGCAGAGATGCAAGGGAGAGACAGTAGTTTTAGGTGCAACAAGTGGAAGCAAATAAAATAAAACGAGAATAATAATAAAAAGTTAGGTTACTGGTAAACAATCTCCAGAATGTTCTTGGCTCGTAGCAGACGGAAAATAGGAGCAGCCTTTCTATCGGGACTATACTTCTAGACGTACAAGAAGAGTAAGTAAGGTATATTTAAGATTAGTTATAAGCTAAAATATAAATTGCAAATAATCATAATCTGCAAAAGTCAAGAAGTGGGAATTAGTTTTTTAGTTAGAAAATAACAGTTAAGTTACTAAATTAATTAATAAGGCATCTAACAGCCTCTGGTGACTTTGAGCGATACACTCTGTCACAAAGGCCCTTTCTAGAGAATATTGATTTAGCAAAATTCTACTACAGAAGGCGAAAAAAGAACAGAGGAAGTTACGGTGACTTCAGTGTTATTATGAGGGATGAGATATCCTTCTCATGGAAAGAAACAAATGAACAATAAGAATGGGATCCACCACTGGAACATATCATACTATTAGGAAACCTGAACAAGTCTTGTAAACAAAACATTAAATGACATGCAAAACATAAAAGAAATGTGATCAAATTCAAATTTCAAGAAAATTAAATCACAATTAGGTATCAATGAATATCAATATTTATGTTTATGAATGCTTCACATGCAAGAAGGCAATAATATAAAAAAAAATACAGTATACGCAAATTAAAAATTTAAACCACGTCGTCATTAACATTGGCGACTGGATTTAAAAGTTTCAGCTATTCAACACTAAACTAAAATGTTTCCGACATGTTCTGGCTTTCAGAGTCCCACAAAGGGAAATATAAAACTACGATCAAAGAATTATTCTTCATCTTTTTCGTCTTCCATTAGGAATAACGTTTGTACGCTAAAATAAACAAGCACAGTACAGTATTAAAGACATAAAAGATAAACAACACATCAGAGAAGTAATCTTGACTGACTAGTCCAATTTAGGCTAACAGCACCAGCTTCCTCATTTGAGGGTAACGACCGTCGACTTAGTAGATCAGCAAGGTCATTGTCCTTGCCATGAACATGTTGGGCAGTGAATTTGAAAAGATTCAGGTAAAGTGCCCACCTTTTCAGGTGAGAATTTAGCTTGTCTGCAGTCTGTAAATATAGGAGAGGTCGGTGGTCGGTTCTCAGTGTAAAATGTTGGCCATACAGATGGACTTCAAATTTCTTTATGGCCCAATATGCAGCTAGAGCTTCCTTCTCCTCGGTGGAGTAATTTCGCTCTGCAGGGCGAAGCCTGCGGCTTGCATATCGCACTGGAGCTACTTCTGCTGAGTTGTCTGATCGGGCTTGCAAGAGCACGGCACCCAGGCCTTCGTCTGAGGCATCGGTCTGCAAGATAAATGGAAAATCAGGGTTTACCAGTTGTAATACTGGCTCACCCGCCAATGCTTCTCGGAGCTTGAAAAATGCTCTCTCTGCTTTGTTAGGGTTAGGATGGTAGAGTGTTGCTAAGATTCTGTTTTACTAAGGGGACTCAAAGTACTGAGCTCGGTTAAGAGCTCACAAACAGACAGGACAGATATTTGTACTTGAACACCCCATCTCTATTACCACTAGTCGGTTAAATGAAACTCAGAATTCAACATTCTTTTAATTTTGGAAATGCAATGACATTAAAAGAATTGAATTAAATTTCTCAAATTAAATTTTATGAAATGCTGCCTCGAATCCCGGAGGTGGTGAGCACGATTTCGTTTCCCAGCACCATGGACGTATGCCAAGACTTTGGCCTCAACTCGACGATTACCTCTGTCACACAGGCAGAGTAGAATACAGGACACTTGTTGTGCTAGATGAATTCCTGTGAACATACCACGCAAATAAGGTTTGAAATAAACTTAGACCGCTCAGGCGAGATGTTGCCTCTTCGAAGTTTGAGCGCCAAAGGAGGGCGTCTCATTGTCCCTCCTGGTGAGTTCATCTGTAGGATGCATTTTCTAGAGCAGTGACTGGCTCTGATATAATTTAAGGACTATTTTAGTGGTGGTCCCTGGCAGGCAATTATAGCAGAGATGCAAGGGAGAGATAGTATTTTTAGGTGCAACAAGTGGAAGAAAATAAAATAAAACGAGAATAATAATGAAAAGTTAGGTTACTGGTAAACAATCTCCAGAATGTTCTTGGCTCGTAGCAGACAGCAAATAGGAGCAGCCTTTATATCGGGGCTATACTTCTACACGCACAAGAAGAGTAAATAAGGTATATTTAAAATTAGCTATAAGCTAAAATATAAATTGCAAATAATCATAATCTGCAAAAGTCAAGAAGTGGGAATTAATTTTTTTAGTTAGAAAATAACAGTTAAGTTACTAAATTAATTAATAAGGCATCTAACAGCCTCTGGTGACTTTGAGCAAAACACTCTGTCACAAAGGCACTTTCTAGAGAATATTGATTTAGCAAAATTCTACTACAGAAGGCAAAAACAGAACAGAGGAAGTTACGGTGACTTCAGTGTTATTATGAGGAATGAGATATCCTTTTCATGGAAAAGAACAAATGAACAATAAGAATGGAATCCACCACTGGAACATATCATACTATTAGGAAAAGTGAACAAGTCTTGTAAACAAAACATTAAATGACATGCAAAACATAAAAGAAATGTGATCAAATTAAAATTTCAAGAAAATTAAATCACAATTAGATATCAGTGAATATCAATATTTAAGTTTATGAATGCTTCACATGCAAGAAGGCAATAATATAATATAAAAAAAAAATACAGTATACGCAAACGTAAAATTTGAACCACGTCGTCACTAACATTGGCGACTGGATTTAAAAATTTCAGCTATTCAACACTAAACTAAAATGTTTCCGCCATGTTCTGGCTTTCAAAGTCCCACAAAGGGAAATATAAAACTACGATCAAAGAATTATTCTTCATCTTTTTCGTCTTCCATTAGGAATAACTTTTGTACGCTAAAATAAACAAGTACAGTACAGTATTAAAGACATAAAAGATAAACATAAAAAATAAACAAAACATTAGAGAAGTAATCTTTACCGACTAGTCAAATTTAGGCTAACAGCACCAGCTTCCTCATATGAGGGTAACGACCGTCGACTTAGGAGATCAGCAAGGTCATTGTCCTTGCCATGAACATGTTGGGCAGTGAATTTGAAAAGATTCAGGTAAAGTGCCCACCTTTTCAGGCGAGGATTTAGCTTGTCTGCAGTCTGTAAATATAGGAGAGGTCGGAGGTCAGTTCTCAGTGTAAATTGTTGGCCATACAGATGGACTTCAAATTTCTTTATGGCCCAATATGCAGCTAGAGCTTCCTTTTCCACGGTGTAGTAATTTCACTCTGCAGGGCGAAGCCTGCGGATTGCATATCGCACTGGAGCTACTTCTGCCGAGTTGTCTGATCGGGCTTGCAAGAGCACGGCACCCAGGCCTTCCTCTGAGGCGTCGGTCTGCAAGATAAATGGAAAATCAGGGTTTACCAGTTGTAATACTGGCTCACCCGCTAATGCTTCTCGGAGCTTGAAAAATGCTCTCTCCGCTTCATCTGTCCATTGGACAGGGGAGGATTTACTTTGCTTCGAGGAGGTCATTTGGTGCAAAGGGGCAGCGATAGTATTAAAGTGTGGAATGAACCGTTGGTAGTAGCCGACACTACCCAGGAATGACCTCAGTTGAGTGACAGTAGCAGGTTTCTCCATATCCTTAATAGCTTGTACCCTGTCATGTAAAGGGGACATAACTCCTCCAACCACGTGGCCGAGATACTGCAATTGTGTGAAACCAATATCACATTTGGAAGGCTTTAAATGAAGTCCATGCTGCTTCAGACGAGTGAGAACTCTGCGGAGAGTCTCGAGGTGCGATGACCAATCCTGAGAATGCACCAGGATGTCGTCTATAAAGCATGAAACATTGTCGAGATCCTGTAGTACTGTCCTCATGAGTCTGCTGAAGCAGCCAGGAGCATTTACCATACCAAAAGGCATGACCCTGAACCGGTATAGACCATATCTTGTGGAAAAAGCTGTAAGAGGCTTGGTAGTCTCGCTCAACGGGACTTGCCAAAATCCACTGGCCAAATCCAACTTGGACAGGTAACGGGCTTGGGAAAGCAACGAGAAAATATGCTCAGCGTCAGCAATGGGCTCTCCATCAAAGATGGTATGGGAGTTAAGCTTACAACAGTCAAGGCAGAATCTGTGACTGCCATCTCGCTTACACACTGCCAGTAACGGCGAACACCAAGGTGAAATGCTCTTTTCAACTATTCCGAGGCGGACCCAAGTGTCAAGATCTTCCTTCAGCCGTAAGGACAGCTGGTGGGGAAGACCATAGGAATGCCGAAATGGCTCTGGGTCAGTCAATCTCACATGATGCTCAAGGGTAGTGGTAATGCCTGGGAGGTCGTTGAAGACGTTCTCAGAGTCCTCTAATAGCTTGTTCAGCTGTTCCCGTTGACTCGGTTGCAGTCTGGAGTTAATAATTCAATTATTCACACTTTCTTTTCGGTGTGTGGGAATGGCAGGATCCTTACCATCATCAAAATCTATGCTTATGTCTTCAATTGCAAGGGCAGTGGCTGCGGCCAGAGGGGCTTCTTCCGAAAAACTCCACTCCCGTAAGTCTGTCTCCATTGCAAGAGTGGAGTATTCCAATATAGGAAGTAAGGGGTGGCTATAATGGAGCACCTGTGTTGCTGCAGCTTTGGAGGTTCTGTTGATGCTGGGGGCATCTATAGGGTTTCCTGGGAGCGCCAGCGCAGGATCCCTGTGGGCCTCCGGGTCCTCACAATAAAGCTTCAGCTGGTTAATGTGGTATTTCCGGTTATTGTCATCAACATTTAGCACATAATTGTCAGGGGTCACCCGGTGTACCACAGTGTACGGTCCTTTCCAGCATAGCATTAGCTTGCGGGTATCTGTTGGAAGAAGTAACAGAGCTCGATCTCCGGATGTCAGGGCACGACGCCGCGCATGCTTGTCAAAGAGGAGCTTGGCAGTCTGCTGGTGACCCTTAATGGCTAATTGTGCAGTTTTCCAAGCCTTTTTGAGGTGAGACGAAAACTTCAAAATATACTCATGGACGTCCCTATCGTCATCTTCGATGGTAGGTGAATCCCAACATTCTGCCAAGAATTCTACTGGGCCTCTGACCTTATGACCATAAATCAGCTCGAAAGGCGAGTATCCAGTAGTGTCGTGGGGCGTGTCTCTGAAGGAGAAAAGTGCAGCAGGGACGTACTTGTCCCACTGCCTAGGTATATCTATCACTAGCTTGCGCAAACATCGCTTCAATGTCCCGTTATAGCGTTCGCATGCTCCATTTGATTGGGCATGATAGACACTCGTACGAATATGCTTCATTTCTAAAAGGTTACAGAAAGCCTCAAAGTGCCTACTTGTAAACTGACTTCCATTGTCAGAAGTGACCTGCTCAGGAAAGCCAACCCTGGAGAAGATTTCAAATAGGGCATGAGCGACTGCTTCAGTCGTGATAGAAGACAGTGGCACTGCATCTGGGTACTTTGTTGCCAGGTCAACATATATCAGGAGGAACTGTTTTCCCCATGGACGAGGCTGGATTAGTAGGACTTAATATGTCAATAGCGACCTTGGAAAATGGCTCCATTGAGAGGTTACTTATCCCCATGGGAACTTTCGGTACCGGTGCCGTAGAGGTGGATTGACAGATAGGGCAGGAGCCTACATATCTGTCTACCTCGGTGTACATGTTTGGCCATGCAAAAGCCTTCTGAAGGACGTGCCGAGTCTTTGCTTTGCCTCTGTGTCCACTCAGAGGTAAATGGTGTGCCACATACATAGCCTGGCGGCGCAACGAAGCGGGCACCACCAACTGTTTAAAGGTGTGGCCATCTTTAGTAACATGCCTACGAAGCACTCCATCTTCAAGGGCGTAAGTGATCTTACCTCCTCCTATCACCATGAAGGTCCTTCCCTCGTTGGCCTGCTGCATCCAGCGTTTGAGGCTGGGGTAATCTTGCTGCAATTTGGCAAAGTCTGGACGGGACTTCAATGGCTCTAGAGGTGCATCATCTGGTAAAGGAGGGGTAAACTCTCCGTGTTCCACATTACGTGTACTGACTGCAGCAGACTCAATGGAGTCAGTCGGAGAATTGTCCAAATTCTTGGCATCGAGGCCAGGAGTTGTTGCTGAAATGGCTTCATGTGACTTCCCCCGAGGGAAATTATAACGAGAAATGTCCTTATGGTAGAGGTCGGCCTGGAAAGTAGGAACTAGGTTCAGTGCACGACCCATCAAGACAGGGTACATAAGCCCAATCATTGCCACAGCTGGGGCTTTTCCCTTGTAGTATTTGCAATCCAGGTTAATGACACAGTAGCGTCGTATTTGGGGTGTTCCTTCAGCAACCCGCACACGAACGACTTTGCTGGTAAAATCTTCATCCCTGATGAATCTCTCGTCAACAAGTATGCCATTGGCCCCAGTGTCAAGGGCTATCTCAGCTTCCACACCATTTATGGTTTCTAGGCATTTTGGGATCATTTCCAGATCATCATGTTCGATGAATTCCACATTGGCAAGTTTGTGTGGTGGTTCCTCGGCATTTTCCTCATTGGCCCTTTCTGGCCCTGTTTCCACAACATGGGCTGAGTGAGTGGCCAGACGGCTATGTGGGCCGCCGCTGTGTGAGGGAGCGTGGTGGCTCTTAGAGTTTGGCTGAAAACCCTGGGAAGGTGGAGCAGAGTAATGGCCTTTGCCTCTTAACTGCTGAGGCTTAGGTCTTACCGGGTCATCCTTCTTGAGTGTGGGTGCATGGCCGTAATAAGGCTTAGGAGTGTGAGGAGGAGGAGCTGGACGATTGAAGTTCTGCGAGGGGCTCTTGTGCTTCCCGTTCCTGTAATCTCTATTTCCGGATAAAGGACTACTGTCTGGGATTCCCGCTCGAAGCCGAGCAAGCGCAAGCTCATGTTCACGTTGTGCTTGTGCCTTCTCACGTTGTGCTTGTGCCTCATCACGTTGTGCTCGTGCCTCATCACTTGCTCTCTTCTCCAGCTTATCTCGGCGTTCAACCATCTTCTCATGAGCCCATTCGAAGAGCTTCTGTCTTGGGGAAAAACTGTATCTCTCACCCCTAGCAATCATTATGTCCAGGTAACGCTCCTCATCGAATGTTTTGATGGTTTCCATGTTTGTTTCCTAAACAGTCAATAACGAAGTGCCAAAACAACCACAAAAAAAAACAAATCTCTACAATACAGTAGTAGAAAAAAGAATGAAAGAACCACACAACACCAAGGAGAGAAAAAAAAATTCAACACCACAGTTCAAACTTAAACATAAAAGTGATCTCAAAACCTCACCATAAAAGTGACTCAAAATACAATCAAGTGCAATAGCAGCAAAATGTTGCAAAACAGTGCATGAAACACTGGCAATACAGAATGGCAGTCGTGCCTGCTTAACAGCAATATGTGGCAGTACCTGCAGTTATGGTGCAAATGAAAGGAATTTGCAACACAATCAAGTGCAACAGCATCAAAATGTTGCAAAACAGTGCATGAAGCACTGGTAATACAGAATGGCAGTCGTGCCTGATTAACAGCAATATGTGGCAGTACCTGCGGTAATCGTGCAAATGAAAGGAATGAGCAACACAATCAAGTGCAACAGCAACAAAATGTTGCAAAACAGTGCATGAAACACTGGTAATACAGAATGGCAGTCGTGCCTGCTTAACAGCAATACGTGGCAGTACCTGCGGTTATTGTGCAAATGAAAGGAATGAGCAACACAATCAAGTGCAACAGCAACAAAATGTTGCAAAACAGTGCATGAAGCACTGGTAATACAGGATGGCAGTCGTGCCTGCTTAACAGCAATACATGGCAGTACCTGCGGTTATGGTGCAAATGAAAGGAATGAGCAACAACGAATTTTACCGATTAGCACCCAGTGCCTGAGAGTACAAACTAGTACAGTATAGTGGTCGTGCCTGCGTATGAGCGCAAATATGGCAGTGCCCACAAATAAAATGTCGTAAGTAATACGAACAAGTACAGTATAGCGGTCGTGCCTGCGTATGAGCGCGTATATTGCAGTACCCACAAATAAAATGTCGTAAGTAAAATTCTGGAGTGTTACCAAAAGGACACAGATCCTATGCAAAATACACCAACGATAAGCTAACAGCTTACTAGGCAGCCAGATTACACATTTCTACTAGTAATGAGAAAATTTATTTTCAAGTGACAACTCAGACACATGAAAGGCTTAGCCTAGGCTCGATAAATGACACCAAAATTTTTCTTCCAATCTATGCGCAGTCAATGCTTGAATATAAAACACGATTATAAGCAAAAATACTTAATATGCTTTCTCCCAATTCCTAAATCCCAAGGAAATATAAACAATTCCTAACAAGTATCACCCTTTAAAGGATATATAAAACACGAATGCTTTAAAACTCAATCTTATCACGCAAATAAATGAAATTTTACATAACACGTTTTCTCGTCATGCAAAATTTCTAAAGTCTGTTACCACATAATCTCACGTAGATTTCCTGAAATATTATTTACCACATGGGAAACAAGAAAATATTAGTTACCATAATTATTATTGAAAATAAAAAAAATTTCTTATCCGCAACGTCTCTAGCGCGAAAATTTTCGTGTGCAGCCTAAGATTCATTCATTTCAATAATCGAGCCAATGGTAATCGGGTTTCATGTGCAATGTTAAAAAGCAAAATAAAAATAAATTTATAAAATCAGTCTGTCTGTTCGGGTCCCTGTTCGGGCGCCAATCTTGTTGGGGTTAGGATGGTAGAGTGTTGTTAAGATTCTGTTTTACTAAGGGGACTCAAAGTACCGAGCTCGGTTAAGAGTACAGTCGTAACGCGCTGGCTTCGCATTCACGAGGTCGAAAGATCGGTTCCCGTCCAAGACCGAGAGTTTAAGCTGTTTCCTGGCAGGAACTGCTGTGGTTGGGCACCACAGTGGGGGGTTAGGGCTTGTCCCGGCTGACGAATACCCATTGTATTGTAATGGAAATAAAGGTTTATTATTATTATTATTATTATTATTATTCTAGCCATTGCTTGCAGCTTCATAATAAATCTCCCGTGTGGAACAGTGTCAAATACTTTCTGGAAGTCTAGGAATATGCAATCTGCCCAGCACTCTCTTTCCTGTAAGATTCGGCTTACCTCATCATAAAATTCTAATAAGTTTGTTACTGTTGATCTACCTTCTCTGAAGCAATGTTGTTTCACTGACAATAAGTGGAAGGATTCCAAGTGAAGAGAGATATGTTCTCTTAGTAGAGTCTCCATAACTTTACAAACTATGCTGGTCAAGGAAACTGGTCTATAGTTTAGAGCCATATACCTCCTTCCCTTTTTGAAGATAGGTATCACGTTTGCTTGTTTGCAGCATCTTGGAATCTTCCCTAACACCAGTGACTTTTTAAATATTATACTTAGTGCCACTGATATTGAGTCTGCGCATTTTTTAAGTACATGAGGGGATATATCATCAGGACCTGTAGCTTTATGGACATCTAACTCCATCAGGGCTTTGCATACCTCTGTGGCTGAAAGGTTGATGTTCTCTAATACCAGCCCATGAGCTTCTATCTCTGCAATCTGAGGGGGTGGGAATTTTTCTACTATAAATACTGTATATATATATATATATATATATATATATATATATATATATATATATATATATATATATATATATATATATATGAATAATTTTTTTTTATATTTTTTTTTACCCTGACCGGGACTCGAACCTAGGACTTATAATTACTAAGTCAAGGCGCTACCAATTACACACCACAAAAGGTTAAAAGGAATCCAACCTTATAGCTTATATCTGCTATACTTAGGGATGAATGCATTCTATCTGAATGCCACTATGTTCATATTACAGATTCCCCAACCTCACTCGTGGCTTCATTTTAGCATTTACTTCAATTCCCAATCTCATTCGGGTTATACAATAACCAAGCAAGCACATTACATATGTGAAAACATGAATCATTTTTTTTTTACCCCGACCGGGACTCGAACCTAGGACTTATAATTACTAAGTCAAGGCGATACCAATTACACACCACAGAAGGTTAAAAGCATTCCAACCTTATAGCTTATATCTGCTATACTTAAGGATGAACGCATTCTATCTGAATGCCACTATATTCATATTACAGATTCCCCAACCTCACTCGTGGCTTCATTTTAGCATTTAATTCAATTCCCAATCTCATTCGGGTTATACAATAACCAAGCAAGCACATTACATATGTGAAAACATGAATCATTTATTTTTTTATTTTTTACCCCGACCAGGACTCGAACCTAGGACTTATAATTACTAAGTCAAGGCGCTACCAATTACACACCACAGAAGGTTAAAAGGAATCCAACCTTATAGCTTATATCTGCTATACTTAGGGATGAAGCCACGAGTGAGGTTGGGGAATCTGTTATATGTACATAGTGGCATTCAGATAGAATGCGGTCATCCCAGAGTATAGCAGATATAAGCTATAAGGTTGGAATCCTTTTAACCTTCTGTGGTGTGTAATTGGTAGCACCTTCACTTAGTAATTATAAGTCCTAGGTTCGAGTCCCGGTCGGGGTAAAAAAAAATGATTCATGTTTTCACATATGTAATGTGCTTGCTTGGTTATTGTATGACCCGAATGAGATTGGGAATTGAATTAAATGCTAAAATGAAGCCACGAGTGAGGTTGGGGAATCTGTAATATGAACATAGTGGCATTCAGATAGAATGCGTTCATCCCTAAGTATAGCAGATATAAGCTATAAGGTTGGATTCCTTTTAACCTTCTGTGGTGTGTAATTGGTAGCGCCTTGACTTAGTAATTATAAGTCCTAGGTTCGAGTCCCGGTCGGGGTAAAAAAAAAAAGATTCATGTTTTCACATATGTAATGTGCTTGCTTGGTTATTGTATAACCCGAATGAGATTGGGAATTGAAGTAAATGCTAAAATGAAGCCACGAGTGAGGTTGGGGAATCTGTAATATGAACATAGTGGCATTCAGATAGAATGCATTCATCCCTAAGTATAGCAGATATAAGCTATAAGGTTGGATTCCTTTTAACCTTCTGTGGTGTGTAATTGGTAGCGCCTTGACTTAGTAATTATAAGTCCTAGGGTCGAGTCCCGGTCAGGGTAAAAAAAAACAAAAACAAATGATTCATGTTTTCACATATGTAATGTGCTTGCCTGGTTATATATATATATATATATATATATATATATATATATATATATATATATATATATATATATATATATATATAATATATATATATATAATATATATATATATATATATATATATATAATATATATATATATAATATATATATATATATATATATATATATATATATATATATATATATATATATATATATATATATATATATATATATATATATATATATATATATATATATATATATATATATATATATATATATATATATATATATATACACAGACCTTGTTCCTTTTATATGCGATTTTTTTTATCCGCAAAATTGCAATAACGCCCCCCAAAAAAAAATAATAGTAAAAAACTAGGATTTCTCGAAGAACCCCCTCCCCATTTTTTTTTTTTTTTTAAAGATTATTGTGACACCAGGATGGACCAAAAAACGATAAAATAAAACAGCCTTTATCTGGCTGTAAAGAGAAACAGATGGAGAGTGTAATGACCTGTCAGATGTGAAGGGATTATAAAAGATGTGTTATGAATATCCAGCTCTCTGCTGGGTTTTAATATACCTCTGCATTACTCTCATGATGTCTATTTCAAAAATTCTCCTTAGATCTCATTATTATTATTATTATTATTATTATTATTATTATTATTATTTTTAACAATAATTTTCCTTTGATGATGATTGTGGACATTATTATTATTATTATTAATATCATTATTATTACGAATATGTAATTAAACCATTATTTTTACAATAAATAATGTAGTTTTGGTTGAATGAAGAAGAGTTAATTAAAGGTCTCTCTCTCTCTCTCTCTCTCTCTCTCCAACATTCTAATCTACCCAATAGGGTGGGTGTATATATAATGTATAATGATGATGATCTTTTCTTATCGTAATCCTCTTTGTACTGGTGGAAGAAGCCTCTGCGGGTGCTTATTTACTATATTTAAAAAGAAAAAATAATTAATATAGTAAATAAGCGCCCGCGGAGGCTTCTTCCACCAGTACGAAGAGGATTACGATAAGAAAAGATCATCATCATTATACATTATATATACACCCACCCTACCTCTGTCATTTTTTATGTAATATACATTTGAAGGTGTCTAAGGTATTGGCATTTATTATCCTACTAGGAATACTCTACGGTATTACCAAGCTAATTTTCACCAATTTCCCTTCTGAACCTAAATTTATCAAGATTAAATTCATTACCCATTACGAGTTCTGGTTTGATAATTAATTTTTAAAACTTTATTAATATCACCTTGTTAATCCCTTTAAACCATTTATACACCTCAATCATATCCCCCTTAACTCTGTGCCTCTCTAGAGAATGTAGATTAAGTTTTTTTAATCTGTCATATGGTAGATTTAGGCATTGCATAATTAATTTATTTTTTCGTTTTTTTAGTCTTGCTTTGGTTATTTAAAATTCTTATTTTATCTTTGTATACATTTGCAGATAGAGGTTCGTTCTACTGCATCCTCTTCCTCTTCAACCACATAAGTTACTTGCTCACTGCCACCTTCCATGTCCCAGTGTACTATAACTGTTGCCCACTGCATAATAAAGTAAAGTATTGTAATGTATGTTAATTTCTAGCTGTAAAGTGAATATGAATATCCTTTGTATGCTCTTAAAAATAGATACAGGGCTTTCTGCTTTGCTATGTAGTAATAAAATTTGTATTTTACTTATATCTTTGGCATGGTGTGTCTAAGTAAGGTTTGGAATGTATCTATGCCCTTTATCATTGTTTCCTATGGAAAATAACTAGTTTTTTCACGCGATTTTCCATTTACCCGACACTTCTGAGAACTAGGTGTACAGTTTCCCCCCCCTTATTGCGGTAGTTCGGTTCCGGGACCCGGCGCAAACCAGGAAAACCGCGGAGTAGGATCAGCCTATATGTACATAGATATTTTAATTCATTTTTACGCTTACACTGTATAAACCCTCCCTGTACTGTTAACATACCACCCTTTACTTCATAAATAACAGCATGCAATGTAAATTTATATGAAAGTGATAGATAAAATTACGGTGAATGAAGTGGTAATTACATGACATACTCATTTACAATTATTTTACGTTTACGTACTGTATAAACCCTCCCTGCACTGTTAAAAAAACACCCTTTACATTATAAATAACAGCATGCAACGTAAATTTACATGAAAGTGATAGATAAAATTACGGTGAATGAAGTGGTAAAAACATGACATACTCATGTACATAGGTATTTTACAATTATTTTTATGTTTACGCACTGCATAAACCCTCCCTGCACTGTATATACAGTGTATATATATATATATATATATATATATATATATATATATATATATATATATATATATATATATATATATATATATATATATACATATATATATACATATATATATATATATACATATATATATACATATATATATACATATATATATACATATATATATACATATATATATATACATATATATATACATATATATATATACATATATATATACATATATATATACATATATATATACATATATATATACATATATATATACATATATATATACATATATATATACATATATATATACATATATATATACATATATATATATATATATATATATATATATATATATATATATATATATATATATATATATATATATATATATATATATATATATATATATATATATATATATATATATGTATATATATATATATGTATATATATATATGTATATATATATATATATATATATATATATGTATATATATATATGTATATATATATATATATATATATATATATATATATATATATATATATATATATATATATATATATATATATATATATATATATATATATATATATATATATATATATATATATATATATATATGTATATATATATATATGTATATATATATATGTATATATATATATATGTATATATATATATGTATATATATATATGTATATATATATATGTATATATATATATGTATATATATATATGTATATATATATATGTATATATATATATATATATATATATATATATGTATATATATATATATATATATATATATATATATATATATATATATATATATATATATATATATATATATATATATATATATATATATATATATATATATATATATATATATATATATATATATATATATATATATATATATATATATATATATATATCAACACTCTACGGTGTTTGATATCCACGTTTCACTATCTCGGTGTTTGATCAGCCTATATGTACATAGATATTTTAATTTATTTTTACGTTTACACTGTATAAACCCTCCCTGTACTGTTAACAAACCACCCTTTACTTCATAAATAACAGCATGCAACGTAAATATATATGAAAGTGATAGATAAAATTACAGTGAATGAAGTGGTAATTACATGACATACTCATGTACATAGGTAGTTTACAATTATTTTTATGTTTACGTACTGTATAAACCCTCCCTGCACTGTTAAAAAAACACCCTTTACATTATAAATAACAGCAAGCAACGTAAATTTACATGAAAGTGATAGATAAAATTACGGTGAATGAAGTGGTAATTACATGACATACTCATGTATATAGGTATTTTACAATTATTTTTATGTTTACGTACTGTATAAACCCTCCCTGCACTGTTAAAAAAACACCCTTTACATTATAAATAACAGCAAGCAACGTAAATTTACATGAAAGTGATAGATAAAATTATGGTGAATGAAGTGGTAATTACATGATATACTCATGTACATAGGTATTTTACAATTATTTTTACATTTACGTACTGTATAAATCCTCCCTACACTGTTAAAAAAACACCCTTTACATTATAAATAACAGCAAGCAACGTAAATTTACATGAACGTGATAGATAAAATTACAGTGAATGAAGTGGTAATTACATGACATACTCATGTACATGGGTATTTTACAATTATTTTTACGTTTACGTACTGTATAAACCCTCCCTGCACTGTTAAAAAAACACCCTTTACTTTATAAATAACATCAAGCAACGTAAATTTACATGAAAGTGGTAGATAAAATTACGGTGAATGAAGTGGTAATTACATGACATGCTCATGTACATAGGTATTTTAAAATTATTTTTATGTTTACACGGTATAAACTCTCCCTGTACTGTTAACAAACCACCCTTTACTTCATAAATAACAGCATGCAACGTAAATTTATATGAAAGTGATAGATAAAACTTACGGTGAATGAAGTGGTAATTACATGACATACTCATGTACATAGGTATTTTACAATTATTTTTACATTTACGTACTGTATAAACCCTCCCTGCACTGTTAAAAAATCACCCTTTACATTATAAATAACAGCAAGCAACGTAAATTTACATTTTCAATAAATAAATGAAAATACTGAAAATTTTTATTTTTTCAATATTTTAATATTTGTGCGTATACCCAAAAAATAAAATAATAATTTATAAAAAAAAAAACGCGATACAGTGAGAACGCGAACCAAGAAACGCGATACAGCGGGGGAACACTATATATAGTAAGGAAGCCCATCAGTGAAACAAAACTTAGGCCACTCTCTATCCCAGAGAGTCTTAGAACACAAGAGAGCAGTAAGATATAATCAAGAAAATTCGGCTCTTTTTACCCACATCAATGAACATATCATCGGATTGATTGGAGTGATGCCACTATGCTATTCAAAAGCACTTGTCAATTCAAACGGAAAATTGTGGAATCTTCCCTCACTGAAATGAAGGATAATTTCAATCTATGTAGGGAGCAATGGACCCCTGACATAATTGATAAAGCCCTCCTGAAGCGCTGCCCCAACGAAGTTATCCCTCAAGATAAACCCCCAACCAGATTGTAGTCGTTATTGTGTATTTTGATTGTATTAGTATTTATATATGGATATCATTATGTCTGCTCTTGTATATGGGGATGTGTGTACAGATGTTGTTATATGTATATCTCTTTATGTGCATATTTATTAATATTTTTATTTTTTTTTTATTTTTAATTATAAAATTTTGGGGGGGTTATCTTCTTTCAGATCTATTATCATTTTAAGGATTAACACTCTCCTTTGTTAATGATTTAATGATCTTGGCGGCTTCTTTGATTGAGGCTAATTCATTTGGATTAGGCCTGTCCTTTTATCATAAAAATTTTTAATCCCTCAGGTCTCATGTCCTTTTGTTTACGTTTCCTCCACCTTTGTTATTTTTTCTCAGTTGTACTTGAGAAGGGCTCCAGTTAGGATCCAAAATATAGCATTGTTTTATAAGTTTTGTTTCACTGATGGGCTTCCTTACTATTTAGTGCTGTATGCTAACAGTTTGTACTTATATATATATATATATATATATATATATATATATATATTATATATATATATATATATATATATATATATATATATATATATATATATATATATATATATATATACAGTAATCCCTCACTCTATCGCAGTTCACCTTTTGCGGATTTCTTTTTGAAAAAAATAAAAAATAAAAAATTTAAAGACTATTGTGACACCAGGACGGGCCAAAAAATGATAAAATAAAACAGCCTTTATCAGGCTGTAAAGAGAAACAGAGATGGAGAGTGTAATGACCTGTCAGATGTGAAGGGATTATAAAAGATGTGTAATGAATCTCCAGTTCTCTGCTGGGTTTTAATATACCTCTGCATTACTTTCATGATGTCTATTCCAATAATTCTCCTTAGATCTTATTTTTATTATCATTGGCAACAGTAATTTTCCTTTGATGATGATTGTGGAGATTATTATCATCATCATCACTATTATCATTATTATTATTATTATTAAGGGCTCATCATTGTTTGTACATCTGTTGGTTTATTTACTTTAATAACTGTGTACAGTGCCCCTCCCTAGTTGGCTGGGACAAAGAGAGTGTGGGGGGGTTGGGTAGAATAGAATGTTGGAAAGAGAGAGAGAGAGAGAGAGAGAGAGAGAGAGAGAGAGAGAGAGAGAGAGAGAGAGAGAGAGAGAGAGAGAGAGAGAGAGAGAGAGAGAGACATCTTTAATTAACTCTTGTTCATTCAACCAAAACTACATTATTTATTGTAAAAATAATGGTTTAATTACGAAATCGTAATAATAATAATAATAATAATAATAATAATAATAATAATAATAATAATAATAATAATAATAATAATAATAATAATAATAATAATAATAATAATAATAATAATAATAATAATAATAATAATAATCTCCACAATTATCATCAAAGGAAAATTATTGTTAAAAATAATAATAATAATAATAATAATAATAATAATAATAATAATAATAATAATAATAATAATAATAATAATAATAATAATAATAATAATATCTAAGGAGAATTTTTGGAATAGACATCATGAGAGTAATGCAGAGGTATATTAAAACCCAGCAGGGAGCTGGATATTCATTACACATCTTTTGTAATCCCTTCACATCTGACAGGTCATTACAAGGGTGATAATTAATAAAGTTTTAAAAATTTACGATCAAACCAGAACTCATAATGGGTAATGGATTTAAGCTTGATAAATTTAGGTTCAGAAGGGAAATTGGTGAAAATTGGCTTGGTAATACCATAAATTCCTTGTAGGATAATAAATGCCAATATATATATATATATATATATATATATATATATATATATATATATATATATATATATATATATATATATATATATATATATATATATATATATATATATATATATATATATATATATATATATATATATATATATATATATATATATATATATATATATATATATATATATATATTTATAATGATGATGATGATCTTTTCTAATCGTAATCCTCTTCGTACTCGTGGAAGAAGTGTGAAAAAAAAAAAAATTTAAGGTGTTCCTACTTCGCGGAAGTTCACCTATCGCGGCCAGTCCTGGAACCGAACCCCCGCGATAAACGAGGGATTACTGTATACACCTTGTTCCTTTTATACGCGATTTTTTTATCCGAGAAATTGCAATAACGCCCCCAAAAAATAATAGTAAAAATTTCGAATTTCGCGAATAACCCCCCCCCCCCCAAAAAAAAAAAATAAAGAAAATAAGCGCCCTCGGACGCTTCTTCCACGAGTACAAAGAGGATTACAATATAAGAAAAGACCAACATCATTATACATTATATATACACCCACCCAACCTCTGTCATATATCTATCTGATCTACATTTGAAGGTCTCTAAGGTATTGGCATTTATTATCCTACTAGGAATACTCTACGGTATTACCAAGCCAATTTTCACCAATTTCCCTTCTGAACCTAAATTTATCAAGATTAAATCCATTACCCATTACGAGTTCTGGTTTGATCATGAATTTTTTAAACTTTATAAATATCACCCTTGTTAATCCCTTTAAACCATTTATACACCTCAATCATATCCCCCCTAACTCTGCGCCTCTCTAGAGAATGTAGATTAAGTTTTTTAATCTGTCATATGGTAGATTTAGGCATTGCATAATTAATTTTGTTTTTTGTCTTTTAGTCTTGCTTTGGTTATTTATAATTTTTATTTTATCTTTGTTTACATTTGCAGATATAGAGTTTCATTCTCCTGCATCCTCTTCCTCTTCTACCACATAAGTTACTTGCTCACGGCAACCATGCATGTCCCAGTGTACTGTATGACTATTGCCCACTGCATAATAGAGTACAGTACAGTAATGTATGTTAATTTCTAGCTGTAAAGTGAATATGAATATCTTTTGTATACTCTTAAAAATATATACAGGGCTTTCTGCTTTGCTATGTAGTAATAAATTGTTTTTTACTTATCTTATATCTTTGGCATGGTGTGTCTATTTAAGGTTTGGAACGTATCTATGCCCTTTATCATTGTTTCCTATGGAAATTGACTCGTTTTTTCACGCGATTTTCCATTTACCCGACACTTCTGAGAATCTATCTAGGCGATATTCTGAGTACTAGGTGTATATATATATATATATATATATATATATATATATATATATATATATATATATATATATATATATATATATATATAGTGTTACCCTGGTTATTCGCGTTTCTTGGTTCGCGTTCTCACTCTATCGCAGTTTTTTTGGATAAATTATTATTTAATTTTATGGGTATATGCAAAAATATTAAAATATTGAAAAAAATATTTTTCAGTATTTTCATTTTTTTATTGGAAATGTAAATTTACGTTGCTTGCTGTTATTTATTATGTAAAGGGTGTTTTTTTAACAGTGCAGGGAGGGTTTATATAGTTTGTAAACGAAAAAATAATTGTATATGAGTATGTGTCACGTCATCATCACCTCATTCATTGTAATTTTATCTATCAATTTCATAAAAATTTACGTTGCATTATTTATAATGTAAAGGGTGTTTTTTTAACAGTGCAGGGAGGGTTTATACAGTTCGTAAACGAAAAAATAATGGTGAATGAGTATGTGTGTCAAGTCATCATCACCTCATTCACCGTAATTTTATCTATCACTTTCATAAAAATTTACGTTGCGTGCTGTTATTTATAATGTAAAGGGTGTTTTTTTAACAGTGCAGGGAGGGTTTATACAGTTCGTAAACGAAAAAATAATTGTAAATGAGTATGTGTGTCACGTTACCATCACCTCATTCATCGTAATTTTATCTATCACTTTCATAAAAATTTACGTTACTTGCTGTTATTTATAATGTAAAGGGTGTTTTTTTAACAGTTCAGGGAGGGTTTATACAGTTCGTAAACGAAAAAATAATTGTAAATGAGTATGTGTGTCACGTCATCATCACCTCATTCACCGTAATTTTATCTATCACTTTCATAAAAATTTACGCTGCGTTATTTATAATGTAAAGGGTGTTTTTTTAACAGTGCAGGGAGGGTTTATACAGTTTGAAAACGAAAAAATAATTGTAAATGAGTATGTTTGTCACGTCATCATTACCTCATTCACCGTAATTTTATCTATCACTTTCATAAAAATTTACGTTGCTTGCTGTTATTTATAATGTAAAGGGTGTTTTTTTAACAGTTCAGGGAGGGTTTATACAGTACGTAAGCGAAAAAATAATTGTAAATGAGTATGTATGTCACGTCATCATCACCTCATTCACCGTAATTTTATCTATCACTCATAAAAATTTATGTTGCTTGCTGTTATCTATAATGTTAAGGGTGTTTTTTTAACAGTGCAGGAAGGGTTTATACAGTACGTAAACGAAAAAATAATTGTAAATGAGTATGTATGTCACGTCATCATCATCACATTCACGGTAAGTTTTCCTATCCCTTTCATAAAAATTTACGTTGCTTGCTGTTATTTATAAAGTAAAGGGTGTTTTTTTAACAGTGCAGGGAGGGTTTATACAGTATGTAAACGAAAAAATAATTGTGAATGAGTATGTATGTTACGTCATCATCACCTCATTCACCGTAATTTTATCTATCACTTTCATAAAAATTTACGTTGCTTGCTGTTATTTATAATGTAAAGGGTGTTTTTTTTAACAGTGCAAGGAGGGTTTATACAGTACGTAAACGAATAAATAATTGTAAATGAGTATGTATGTCGTCATCATCACATTCACGGTAAGTTTTCCTATCACTTTCATAAAAATTTACGTTGCTTGCTGTTATCTATAATGTTAAGGGTGTTTTTTTAACAGTTCAGGGAGGATTTATACAGTACATAAACGAAAAAAAATTGTAAATGAGTATGTATGTCACGTCATCATCACATTCACGGTAAGTTTTCCGATCACTTTCATATATATTTATGCTTGCATGCTGTTATCTGTGAAGTAAAGGGTGGTATGTTAACAGTACAGGGACAGTTTATGCAGTGTAAACGTAAAAATATGTTAAAATATCTATGTACATATAGGCTGATCCTACTTCGCGGATTTCCTGGTTCGCGCCGGGTCCCGGAAGTGAACTACCGCGATAAGTGAGGCAACATTGTATATATATACAGTGTTACCCCCCTTATCGTGGTAGTTCGGTTCCGGGACCCGGCGCGAACCAGGAAAACCGCGGAGTAGGATCAGCCTATATGTACATAGATATTTTATTGTATTTTTACGTTTACACTATATACCCTCCCTGTACTGTTAAAAAAATACCCTTTTCATTATAAATAACAGCAAGCAACGTAATTTTTTACGAAAGTGATAGGAAAACTTACCGTGAATGAGGTGATGATGACGTGACATACATAGGTACAGTATTTTACAATAATTCTTACGTTTACGTAAAATAGCGGCCGACATCCACAAACTTTTTTCCTTTTTTCAACATATCTAAGAGTTTCACTTTATCTACAATGGTTAACATTTTCCTTTGCCGCTTAGGCTCACTACAAGAAGCCTTAGAAGATGAAGGATGCTTGGGAGGCATTGCAAAGGTTAAAATATGCGAGTAAAAAAATCACAAGCAAAACATATTAATAATAATAATCACAACGTGAATGGCGCACACGAGTGAGGCGAGACAATGGAAGATGGTGGAAGCCTTTGTCCGAAACGCTGATAGCGATATCGTATTTTACATGTTGCAATACTGATAGTATTTATGTTTTTTACTATTTTTTACTGTTTTATTATTCTTAGGCTAAGAAATACGTTTTTTATTATCAATAAAATCATGAAACTACTGGAAATATAAATATATATGCTAGCTCACGTAGTTGCGACCCCAATGCATTGTACGCTATCGAACTCAAAGACATGCCACGAAACTGGTGCCATAGATACACAATCTCAGTTATGATGAGAGGCTGAGGGAAATAGACTTACCATCACTTGAAGCTAGAAAAGTGAGGGGGATATGGTGACAGTCTTTAAATTCCTTCATGGTTATGATAGAGTGGATAGGGATCAATATTTCGATATGGCTGGCTCTAGAACTTTAGGTCATAGATTGAAGCTTTGTAAGAAAACTTCTTTGCAGGATGTAAGGAAATACTTTTTCAGTGTAAGAGTAGTTGGTAATTGGAATTGGCTAAGCGAGGAGGTAGTTAATGCTATCTCAATCCATAGTTTTAAGGACAGGTATGATAAGTAACACTAAGTATAAAATGGAACCAATCAGGAGAAGGGAAGATACGAGCTTTGTGCTCTTTCCCGTAAACACAATTAGGTAATCACAAGCAAAACTTTTAATAAGCACAACGTGAACGGCGCACTTGTGAGGTAGACTGAACGAGTCTTTGTCCGAAACGCTGATAGAGGTATCGTATTTTACATGTTGCAATACTGTTTAATTATGTTTTTTACTATTTTTTACTGTTTTATTATTCTTAGGCTAATGAATACGATTTTTTATCAATAAAATCATTAAACTACTGGAAATATAAATATATATGCTAGCTCACGTAGTTGCGACCCCAATACATTGTACGCTATCGAACACTATTTTGCATGATGCAATGATGTGAGTTATACTGTACGTACGTATATCATTCAGTTATTAGTACAATGTATATAAATTTAAAATTCATTTACTTATTTGATGATTGTACAAAATCTATTGTATTTATTCATTGTAATTTGGACCAAATATTCCTTTTGTAAAGATTATACTGTACTTTTCAAAAGAGGTGGTCAATAAACGTATCTATCTATCTATCTAAATTTATGTTTTTTACTATTTTTTACTGTTTTATTATTCGTAGGCTGGGAAATAATTTTTTCTTTATCAATTAGATAATAAAATATGTTTTTTTCAATAAAAAAATGAAAATACTGATATTTAAAAAAAAAAATATTTTTTCATATACCCATAAAATAAAATAATAAGTTATCCAAACAAAAACCGCGATACAGTGAGAACGCGAACCAAGAAACACAAATAACCGGGGAAACACTGTGTATATATATATATATATATATATATATATATATATATATATATATATATATATATATATATATATATATATATATAGTAAGGAAGCCCATCAGTGAAACAAAATTTATAAAACAATGCTGTATTTCGAATCCTACCTGGATCCCTTCTCAAGCACAACTGTTGTGCTTGAGAAGGGATCCAGTTAGGATCAGCATTGTTTTATATGTTTTGTTTCACTGATGGGCTTCCTTACTATTTAGTGCTGTATGCTAACAGTTTGTACTTTTATATATATATATATATATATATATATATATATATATATATATATATATATATATATATATATATATATATATATATATATATATATATATATATATATATATATATATATATATATATATATATATATATATATATATATATATATATATATATATATATATATATATATATATATATATATATATATATATATATATATATATATATATATATATATATATATATATATATATTTATATATATATATTTATATATATATATATATATATATATATATATATATATATATATATATATATATATATATATATATATATATATATATATATATATATATATATATATATATATATATATATATATATATATATATATATATATATATATATATATATATATATATATATATATATATATATATATATATATATTTATATATATATATATATATAGCTAAGCTTGAAAAAGTTCAGAGACATGCCACGAAACTGGTGCCAGAAATACGCAATCTCAGTTATGATGAGAGGCTGAGGGAATTACACTTGCCATCACTCGAAGCTAGAAGAGTGAGAGGGGATATGGTGACAGTCTTTAAATTCCTTCATGGTTATGATAGAGTGGATAGGGATCGATATTTTGATATGGCTGGCTCTAGAACTAGAGGTCATAGTTTGAAGCTTCGTAAGAAAACTTCTTTGCAGGATGTAAGGAAATGCTTTTTCAGTGTAAGAGTAGTTGACAATTGGAATTGGCTAAGCGAGGAGGTAGTTAATGCTATCTCAATCCATAGTTTTAAGGACAGGTATGATAAGTATCACTAAGTATAAAATAGAACCGATCAGGAGACGGGAAGATACGAGCTTTGGGCTCTTTCCCATAAACACAATTAGGTAATCACAATTAGGTATTCACAGCGCTCCCTCATTTATTGCAGGGGTTCGGTTCCGGGACCCGCCGCAACAGGTGAAAAATCCCGAAGTTGGAGCACCATATTTATTATAGGTATTGTACATCCATTTTTACCTTTGCTGTATAAACCCTCCCTGCACTGTTAACAAACCACCCTTTACTTTATTAATAACAGTGCGCAAGTGTAAATATATATGAACATGATATTATGAAGATTGAAAAAAGCATTAAGAACAAACAGCAAACAAACTTTCGATATAATATTGTCAGGGAAATAGCATTTAGAGAATATACATATTTCATTTACGTTTCTCATGTACAGTACGATATACGTTTTCTTTGAACGAATTGTATACGTTTTCTTTTTTTCTCAGCTGACTTTATTTACGTCAAGATTTTGTGCAGCATGGCCGATAGACAGAATAATGTATAGTACCAAGGAATATTAATAACAATCTATCATCTTGAAAATTAGATAAACACCAAATAGGGTGAGTAAATAAATATTTTATGAGTAAGATATTGTGCCTGAATAAGCATCAGCTGATATGGAGGCAAACAAATAAAAAATCATTTATTTCCATTTTTGTACGATGATTATTCTTCTAAGATTAAGACTAACTTATAAGTACACATGTAATTGAACTGATAAGTAAGCAGGTAATACATACAGGTAAATTAAATGTAGCTTTCCTAGAAAATAACAATGCTATAATAAAAATGTTAACAATAATGTTAATAATAAAGTAGTAACAATAACACTTGATACAGTATCGAAATTATCAGCATCATCACCATATTTGTTTTCCTTACAATGAGAATAATTAGTTCTTAACTTAGAGAACAGAGAAGTCGATATCAGTTAACACATAGAGAGGTCAGTGTTTAGGGAATTTGCATTAAATCATTAATTTTAGTTCATGTGTGAGCAGCAACTATTTGTCCATAAGAAAACTATATAGATTGCCTTTGAAAGCTGTGAAGGAGGATGCATTTATAAGTTGGCTCATGGCACCAGCTACACTGAATATTCTTGGATATTCATTACACATCTTTTATAATCCCTTCACATCTGACAGGTCATTACACTCTACATCTCTGTTTCTCTTTACTTTATGTATTCTTCGTACCCAGGCCCGATAAAGGCTGTTTTATTTTATTATTTTTTGGTCCGTCCTGGTGTCACAATCTCATATATATATATATATATATATATATATATATATATATATATATATATATATATATATATATATATATATATATATATATATATATATATATATATATATATATATATATATATATATATATATATATATATACACAGTAATCCCTCGCTCTATCGCGATTCACCTATTGCGGATTCACTCTCGCGTTTTTTTTTTGATAAATTATTATTTTATTTCATGGGTATATGCAAAAATATTAAAATATTAAAAAAATAAATTCTCAGTATTTTAATTTTTTTTATCTAATTGATAAAAAAAAATTATTTCCCAGCCTACGAATAATAAAACAGTAAAAAATAGTAAAAAACATAAATGTAGATAGAAAGATAGATACGTTTATTGACCACCTCTTTTGAAAAGTACAGTATAATCTTTACAAAAGGAATATTTGGTTCAAATTACAATGAATAAATACAATAGATTTTGTACAATCATCAAATAAGTAGATGAATTTTAAAGTAATATACATTGTACTAATAACTGAATGATATACGTACGTACAGCATAACTCACAGTATTGCATCATACGAAATAGTATTCGATAGTGAACAATGTATTGGGGTTGCAGCTACATGAGCTAGCATATATATTTATATTTCCAGTAGTTTCATGATATTATTGATAAATAAAATGTATTTACTAGCCTAAGAATAATAAAACAGTAAAAAATAGTAAAAAACATAAATACTAACAGTATTGCAACATGTAAAATGCGATACCGCTATCAGCGTTTTGGACAAAGACTCATTCAGTCTAACTCACGTTTTGCTTGTGTTCGATAGCGCACAATGTATTGGGGTCGAAGCTACGTGAGCTAGCATATATATTTATATTTCCAGTAGTTTCATGATTTTATTGATAAAAAAAAACGTATTTCTTAGCCTAAGAATAATATAACAGTAAAAAATAGTAAAAAACATACATACTAACAGTATTGCAACATGTAAAATACGATACCGCTATCAGCGTTTCGGACAAAGGCTTCCACCATCTTCCATTGTCTCGCCTCACTCATGTGCGCCATTCATGTTGTGCTTATTATTATTATGTTTTGCTTGTGATTTTTTTACTCGCATATTTTAACCTTTGCTATGCCACCCAACCATCCTTCATCTTCTAAGGCTTCTTGTAGTGAGCCTAAGTGGCAAAGGAAAATGTTAACCATTGTAGATAAAGTGAAACTCTTAGATATGTTGAAAGAAGGAAAAAGTTTGTGGATGTCGGCCGCTATTTTACTTAAACGTAAAAATTATTGTAAAATACTGTACCTATGTATGTCAAGTCATCATCACCTCATTCATGGTAATTTTCCGATCACTTTCATAAAAAAATTACGTTGCTTGCTGTTATTTATAATGTAAAGGGTGCTTTTTAACAGTACAGGGAAGGTTTATACAGTGTAAACGTAAAAATACATTAAAATATCTATGTACATATAGGCTGATCCTACTCCGTGGATTTCCGGGTTCGCGCCGGGTTCCGGAACCGAACTACCACAATGAGTGAGGCAACACTGTATATATATATATATATATATATATATATATATATATATATATATATATATATATATATATATATATATATATATATATATATATATATATATATATATATATATATATATATATATATATATATATATATATATATATATATATATATATATATATATATATATATATATATATATATATATATATATATATATATATATATATATATATATATATATATATATATATATATATATATATATATATATATATATATATATATATATATATAATGATGATTATGATCTTTTCTTATCGTAATCCTCTTTGTACTCGTGGAAGAAGTGTAAAAAAAAAAAAAAGGAATTTTTTTTTTTTTTTTTAAGGTGTTCCTACTTCGCGGAAATTCACCTATCGCGGCAGGTCCCGGAACCGAACCCCTGCGATAAACGAGGGATTACTGTATATATATATATATATATATATATATATATATATATATATATATATATATATATATATATATATATATATATATATATATATATATATATATATATATATATATATATATATATATATATATATATATATATATATTGGTTATGTACTTATAAAATATGTTTTACTTATCTATTATCTTTGGTATAGTGTGTTTATGGACAGTTGTGGAACAAGCTATGCCCTTTACCATTGTTTCCTATGGAAAATGACTCGTTTTTTCACATGATTTTCCATTTACCCGTGACTTCTGAGAACCTATCTTTGCGTTATTCTGAGAACTATATATATATATATATATATATATATATATATATATATATATATATATATATATATATAAAATTTTTATTATTTTTTTTTTAGCTTGCCAAAAAATCCACATTGCACTGAATTCGCGGTAGGTGAATCACGATATGGTGCGGGATTAATGTATGTATATATATATATATATATATATATATATAATATATATATATATATATATATATATATATATATATATATATATATATATATATATATATATATATATATATATATATATCTTGTTCCTTTTTTAAAAGTTTTATTAACCACGAAATTGCAATAACGTCCCTAAAAAATAATAGTAAAAAAATTCGAAATTCGAGAATAACGCCCATGCAAAAGATATTGAAAAAAAAAAAAATTTCATTTTAGTAAAAAATCAACCGCCTCCGAGGCACGTTTCCGCCATCCTCCTCCTCTTCTACCGCTTAATGAGATCGGATATTATGAAGAAATTTGAGAAAAAGCATTAAGAACAAACAGAAAACATATTTTCAATATAATATCGTCAGGAAATTAGCGTTTGAGGGTGCATCAGCTGATACGGAATTAGTCAAATTTTTGCCGATAGAGGTTCGTTTTCCTGCATGCTACTCCTCTTCTACCTCTTAATGCGATCGGATATTATGAAGAAAACTGAAAAAAAAAGCATTAAGTACAAACAGCAAACATATTTTCAATATAATATCGCCAGGGAAATAGCGTGTGAGGGTGTATCAGCTGATACGGAAGTGTAACAAAACTTATGCATCCTCGTCCACACTACCACCATCAGTGTTGCCAGAATATATGAATGAGAAAAATGATAAATATAAAAAATATACATGTAAGCTTTTAAGTTATTTCAAGTATCTTAAAGATGAAGTACATTTTTATTTAAATTACAGTATGCACTACCATTTTGTAATTAATATATATCTTAAAATGTACCATACATTTAAAAATAAAAACATCCACTTTATCTGGCAACCATGGCCACAATGCACGTCCCAGTATAAGCCTGTTCCCAACGGCATAATAGAGTGCATTAATTTGTTTACTGTACAGTAAATCTGTATATCTTTTATACTGTACACTATTTGCATGTTAATATAAATAACTACAGGTCTTTCTGCTTTGTTATGCACTTATAGAATATGTTTTACTAATCTTATATCTTTGTAATAGTGCGTCTGGTCACCATGCACGTCCCAGTGTAAGCCTGTTACCAACGGTATACGGCATAATAGAGTGCATTAATTTGTTTACTGTACAAGAAATCTGTATATCTTTTGTACTGTACACTATTTGCATGTTAATACAAATAACTACAGGTCTTTCTGCATTGTTATGTACTTATAATATATGTTTTACTTATCTTATATCTTTGGTATAGTGTGTCTATGGACGGTTGTGGAACGAGCTATGCCCTTTATCATTGTTTCCTATGGAAAATGACTCGTTTTTTCACACGATTTTCTATTTACCCGTGACTTCTGAGAACCTATCTTCGCGTAATTCTGAGAACTAGGTATATATATATATATATATATATATATATATATATATATATATATATATATATATATATATATATATATATATATATATATATATATATATATATATATATATATATATATATATATATATATATATATATATATATATATATATATATATATATATATATATATATATATATATATATATATATATATATATATATATATATATATATATATATATATATATATATACACCTAGTTCTAGAATAACACGAAGATAGGTTCTCATAAGTGCCGCGTATTGTAAATTTTGCGCAATTTAACGAGTTATTTTCCATAAGAAACAATGATAATGGGCATAGATATGTTCCACAACCGTCCATAGACACACTATCCCAAAGATATAAGATAAGGAAAAACGTATTTTATAAGTACATAACAAATCAGAGTGTCCTGTAGTTATTTATATCAACATGCAAATAGTGTACAGGATAAAAGATATACAGATTTACTGTACAGTAAACAAATTAATGCACTCTATTATGCGGTGGGCTACAGGGATAAACTGGGACGTGCATGGTGGTGGTGAGCACGAGGATGCAAACATTTTGGCGCCCCCGTATCAGCTGATGCACCCTCACACGCTATTTACCTGACGATATTATATCGCAACTTTGTTTGCTGTTTGTTCTTAATGCTTCTTTTTCAATTCTCTTCATAATATTCGATTGCATTAAGCGGTAGAAGAGGAGGATTATGCGGGAGAACGAAACTCTATTGGCAAACGGTTTGCCACTTCCATATCAGCTGATGCTTATCACTATTCAGGCACAGTATCTTACTCATAAAATATTTATTTACTCACTCTATTTGGGATTTATCTAATTTTCAAGATTATAGTATTATTAATTTTCTTTGGTTCTAAATATTATTCTATCTATATCGACCATGCTGCACGAAATCTTAAAATAAACAAAATCAGCTGAGGCAAAAAGAAAAGTATACAATTCATTACAAAGAAAACATATATCGTACAGTATATAGGAAACTTAAATGAAATATATATATTCTCTACACGCTGTTTCCCTGACGATATTATATCGAAAGTTTGTTTGCTGTTTGTTAGTAATGCTTTTTTTCAATTCTCTTCATAATATTCAATCGCATTAAGCGGTAGAAGAGGAGTAGGATGCGAGAGAACGAACCTCTATTGGCAAACGTTTTTCCGATTCCGTGTCAGCTGATGCTTATCACTATTTAGGAGTATATTACTCATAAAATATTTATTTACATACCCTACTTGGGCTTAATCTAGATTTCAAGATTATAGTATTAAACGAAATCTTAACATAAACAAAATCAGCAGAGTCAAAAAGAAAACTATACAAATCGTTACAAAGAAAACGTATATCGTACTGTACATGGGAAACTTAAATGAAATATATATATTCTCTAAACGCTATTTCCCTGACAATATTTTATCGAAAGTTTGGTTGCTGTATGTTCTTAATGCTTTTTTTCAATTCTCTTCATAATATTCGATCGCATTAAGCAGTAGAAGAGTAGGAGGATGTGGGAGAACGAACCTCTATCCACAAATGTTTTGCCACTTCTGTATCAGCTGATGCACCCCCGCACGCTATTTCCCTGACGATATTATATTGAAACTTTGTTGCTGTTTGGTCTTAATGCTTTTTTTCCATTATCTTCATAATATCCGATTGCATTAGGCGGTAGAAGAGGAGGAGGATGGCGGAAAAGTGCCTCCGAGGCAGTTGATTATTTACTAAAATGAAATTGTTTTATTTTTTATTTTTCTGCGTGGGCGTTATTTGTGAATTTCATATTTTTTTACTATTATTTTTTCGAGGAGTTATTCCTAAACTGCGGATTATAAATACGTGTAAAAAATTAACTAGCTCTATATATATATATATATATATATATATATATATATATATATATATATATATATATATATATATATATATATATATATATATATATATATATATATATATATATATATATATATATATATATATATATATATATATATATATATATATATATATATATATATATATATATATATATATATATATATATATATATATATATATATATATATATATATATATATATATATATATATATATATATATATATATATATATATATATATATATATATATACACAGTGTTCGACCGGTTATTCGCGTTTCTTTGTTCGTGTTCTCACTGTATCGCGTTTTTTTTTATAAATTATTATTTTATTTCATAGGTATATGCAAAAATATTAAAATATTAAAAAAAAAAATTCTCAGTATTTTCATTTTTTTTTATTGAAAAAAAACATATTTCATTATCTAATTGATAAAAAAAAAATATTTCCCAGCCTACAAATAATAAAACAGTAAAAAATACTAAAAAACATAAATTTAGATAGATAGATAGATACGTTTATTGACCACCTCTTTTGAAAAGTACAGTATAATCTTTACAAAAGGAATATTTGGTCCAAATTACAATGAATAAATACAATAGATTTTGTACAATCATCAAATAAGTAAATGAATTTTAAATTAATATACATTGTACTAATAACTGAATGATATACGTACGTACAGTATAACTCACAGTATTGCATCATGCGAAATAGTGTTCGATAGCGTACAATGTATTGTGGTCGCAGCTACGTGAGCTAGCATATATATTTATATATCCAGTAGTTTCATGATTTTATTGATTAAAAAAACGTATTTATTAGCCTAAGAATAATAAAACAGTAAAATATAGTAAAAAACATAAATACTAACAGTATTGCTACGTTTAAAATACGATATCGCTATCAGCATTTTGGACAAAGACTCGTTCAGTCTAACTCACGTGTGCGCCGTTCAGGTTGTGCTTATTAAACGTTTTGCTTGTGTTCGATAGCGTGCAATGTATTGGGGTCGCAGCTACGTGAGCTAGCATATATATTTATATTTCCAGTAGTTTCATGATTTTATTGATAAAAAAAACGTATTTCTTAGCCTAAGAATAATAAAACAGTAAAAAATAGTAAACAGTATTGCACCACGTAAAATACGATACCGGTATCAGTGTTTCGGAAAACGCAAAGGCTCTCACTTACGTGACCTAGTGAATATTAAAATTTTCATTATTTTATTGATAAAACAAGTATTTCCTAGCCAAAGAATAATAAAACAGTAAAAAATAGTAAAAAACATAAATTTACATATACGTACGTACAGTATAACTCACAAAAGGCATAGGAGGAGAAAAAACATAAATGCCTGGCAAACCTACAAAAGAGCAAGAAATGACTACCTAAGTAAAAGGAGAGAGGCAGAGAGAGATTATGAGAGGGACATCACCAGGAAGGCTAAGGAAAATCCCAAGCTTTTCCACAGCTTTATCAGAGGAAAACTGAAGGTAAAAGAACAGGTTTTAAGGCTAAAGAGAGCGGATGGAAGCATCACTGAGACGGATGAAGAGATCTGCAAAGAATTGATCAAGGAGTTTCAGTCAGTATTTACAGTAGAAAATACCCCACCCCCTCAGATTGCAGTGATAGAAGCTCAAGGGCCGGTATTAGAGAACATCAACCTTACAGCCACAGAGGTATGCAAAGCGCTGATGGATTTAGATGTTCATAAAGCTACAGGTCCCGATGACATATCCCCTCATGTGCTTAAAAAATGCGCAAACACAATATCAGTGGCACTAAGTATCATATTTAAGGAGTCACTGGAGTCGGGGGAGATTCCAAGATGCTGGAAACAAGCAAATGTGATACCTATCTTCAAAAAGGGAAGGAGGGATACGGCTCTGAACTATAGACCTGTTTCCTTGACCAGCATAGTTTGCAAAGTTATGGAGAAACTACCAAGGAAACATATCTCTCTTCACTTGGAATCCTTCAACTTTTTGTCAGTGAGGCAACATGGCTTCAGAGAAGGTAGATCAACAGTAACAAACTTAATAGAATTTTATGATGAGGTAAGCCAAATCTTACAGGAAAGAGAGGGCTGGGCAGATTGCATATTCCTAGACTTCCAGAAAGCGTTTGACACTGTTCCACATGGGAAACTTATTAGGAAGCTGCAATCAATGGCTAGAATAGGTGGAAATGTTTTAGAATGGATAAAAACTTACTTAGAAGGAAGGGAACAGAGGGTTAGAGTAAGACACTCAGTGTCTGAATGGAGAAGAGTTAGTAGTGGAGTTCCACAGGGTTCAGTTTTAGGGCCACTTTTGTTCCTTGTATATGTAAATGACCTACCAGAGTCTGTAAATTCATTCATGAATATGTTTGCAGATGATGCAAAGATTGTGAAGAAAGTAAAAAACGAGAACAATGGTAGAGAACTTCAGGAGGATCTAAATAATCTGCATGAGTGGTCAGAAAAGTGGCTAATGAAATTCAATACTTCAAAATGTAAGGTAATGAGAATGGGTACAAGTGCAAGAAGGCCCAAGCTTGACTACTCGGTGGCTGGAGTACAATTTCAAGAGACAGAAAATGAGAGAGATCTAGGAGTAAACATACTGGCAGATTTGTCTCCAGAAATACATATAAATGGCATAGTAAGGGCAGCATATGCATTCTTATCAAATGTAAGGGTAGCCTTCAGGCACATGGACAAGGAAATGTTCAGAAATATTTATGTAACCTATGTGAGGCCAAAACTCGAATATGCAGCCCCCTTTTGGAATCCGCACTTGAAAAAGCACATAGCTAAGCATAAAAAAGCTCAAAGATATGCCACGAAACTGGTGCCAGAAATACGCAATCTCAGTAATGATGAGAGGCTGAGGGAATTAGACTTACCATCACTCGAAGCTAGAAGAGTGAGGGGGGATATGGTGACAGTCTTTAAATTCCTTCATGGTTATGATAGAGTGGATAGGGATCGATATTTTGATATGGCTGGCAATAGAACTAGAGGTCATAGTTTGAAGTTTCGTAAGAAAACTTCTTTGCAGGATGTAAGGAAATACTTTTTCAGTGTAAGAGTAGTTGATAATTGGAATTGGCTAAGCGAGGAGGTAGTTAATGCTATCTCAATCCATAGTTTTAAGGACAGGTATGATAAGTATCACTAAGTATAAAATGGAACCGATCAGGAGACGGGAAGATACGAGCTTTGAGCTCTTTCCCGTAAACACAATTAGGTAATCACATAAATTTAGATATATGTACGTACGTACAGTATAACTCACATTGAAGATATTCTTCCTGAGAGTAGAGGCACTGAGGACATGAGGAGGAACTATCCGAAAGGAGATTACATCAAAATGAATGAGCTTTTTGCAGTTATTGACTGGAGAACCTTATTTTACAACAAATCTGTACAAGAAATGTTTGACATCTTTTGTGAGAAATATGGGAAGATAGTAGATTGCTGCATACCTGTCACCAAAGTAGGTGTAATTCATGCCAGAGAGAAATGGTTCGATAATGGGTGTAAAAGAGCTAAGGAGTGGAGAGACAAATGCTGGAAAAGGTATAGGAGGAGAAAAAACATAAATGCCTGGCAAACCTACAAAAGAGCAAGAAATGACTACCTAAGTAAAAGGAGAGAGGCAGAGAGAGATTATGAGAGGGACATCACCAGGAAGGCTAAGGAAAATCCCAAGCTTTTCCACAGCTTTATCAGAGGAAAACTGAAGGTAAAAGAACAGGTTTTAAGGCTAAAGAGAGCGGATGGAAGCATCACTGAGACGGATGAAGAGATCTGCAAAGAATTGAACAAGGAGTTTCAGTCAGTATTTACAGTAGAAAATACCCCACCCCCTCAGATTGCAGTGATAGAAGCTCAAGGGCCGGTATTAGAGAACATCAACCTTACAGCCACAGAGGTATGCAAAGCGCTGATGGATTTAGATGTTCATAAAGCTACAGGTCCCGATGACATATCCCCTCATGTGCTTAAAAAATGCGCAGACACAATATCAGTGGCACTAAGTATCATATTTAAGGAGTCACTGGAGTCGGGGGAGATTCCAAGATGCTGGAAACAAGCAAATGTGATACCTATCTTCAAAAAGGGAAGGAGGGATACGGCTCTGAACTATAGACCTGTTTCCTTGACCAGCATAGTTTGCAAAGTTATGGAGAAACTACATGGAAACATATCTCTCTTCACTTGGAATCCTTCAACTTTTTGTCAGTGAGGCAACATGGCTTCAGAGAAGGTAGATCAACAGTAACAAACTTATTAGAATTTTATGATGAGGTAAGCCAAATCTTACAGGAAAGAGAGGGCTGGGCAGATTGCATATTCCTAGACTTCCAGAAAGCGTTTGACACTGTTCCACATGGGAGACTTATTAGGAAGCTGCAATCAATGGCTAGAATAGGTGGAAATGTTTTGGAATGGATAAAAACTTACTTAGAAGGAAGGGAACAGAGGGTTAGAGTAAGACACTCAGTATCTGAATGGGGAAGAGTTAGAAGTGGAGTTCCACAGGGTTCAGTTTTAGGGCCACTTTTGTTCCTTGTATATGTAAATGACCTACCAGAGTCTGTAAATTCATTCATGAATATGTTTGCAGATGATGCAAAGATTGTGAAGAAAGTAAAACACGAGAACAATGGTAGAGAACTTCAGGAGGATCTAAATAATCTGCATGAGTGGTCAGAAAAGTGGCTAATGAAATTCAATACTTCAAAATGTAAGGTAATGAGAATGGGTACAAGTGCAAGAAGGCCCAAGCTTGACTACTCGGTGGCTGGAGTACAACTTCAAGAGACAGAAAATGAGAGAGATCTAGGAGTAAACATACTGGCAGATTTGTCTCCAGAAATACATATAAATGGCATAGTAAGGGCAGTATATGCATTCATATCAAATGTAAGGGTAGCCTTCAGGCACATGGACAAGGAAATGTTCAGAAATATTTATGTAACCTATGTGAGGCCAAAACTCGAATATGCAGCCCCCTTTTGGAATCCGCACTTGAAAAAGCACATATCTAAGCTTGAAAAAGTTCAAAGACATGCCACGAAACTGGTGCCAGAAATACGCAATCTCAGTTATGATGAGAGGCTGAGGGAATTAGACTTACCATCACTCGAAGCTAGAAGAGTGAGGGGGGATATGGTGACAGTCTTTAAATTCCTTCATGGTTATGATAGAGTGGATAGGGATCGATATTTTGATATGGCTGGCTCTAGAACTAGAGGTCATAGTTTGAAGCTTCGTAAGAAAACTTCTTCGCAGGATGTAAGGAAATACTTTTTCAGTGTAAGAGTAGTTGATAATTGGAATTGGCTAAGCGAGGAGGTAGTTAATGCTATCTCAATTCATAGTTTTAAGGACAGGTATGATAAGTATCACTAAGTATAAAATGGAACCGATCAGGAGACGGGAAGATACGAGCTTTGGGCTCTTTCCCGTAAACACAATTAGGTAATCGCAATTAGGTAATCACAATTATTTTTTCGTTTACGTACTGTATAAACCCTCCCTGCACTGTTAAAAAAACAGCCTTTAAATTATAAATAACAGCATACAACGTAAATTTTTATGAAAGTGATAGGAAAACTTACCGTGAATGTGACGATGATGACGTGACATACATACTCATTTACAATTATTTTTTCATTTACGTACTGTATTAACCCTCCTTGCACTGTTAAAAAAAACACCCTTTACATTATAAATAACAGCAAGCAACGTAAATTTTTATGAAAGTGATAGATAAAATTACGGTGAATGAGGTGATGATGACGTGACACACATACTCATTTACAATTATTTTTTCGTTTACGAACTGTATAAACCCTCCCTGCACTGTTAAAAAAACACCCTTTACATTATAAATAACAGCATGCAACGTAAATTTTTATGAAAGTGATAGATAAAATTACGATGAATGAGGTGATGATGACGTGACACAAATACTCATTTACAATTATTTTTTCGTCTACAAATTGTATAAACCCTCCCTGCACTGTTAAAAAAACACCCTTTACATTATAAATAACAGCAAGCAACGTAAATTTACATTTCCAATAAAAAATGAAAATCCTGAAAAAATTTATTTTTCAATATTTTAATATATTTGCGTATACCCATAAAATAAAATAATAATTTATCCAAAAAAAAAAACGCCATAGAGTGAGAACGCGAACCAAGAAACGTGAATAACCGGGGTAACACTGTATATATATATATATATATATATATATATATATATATATATATATATATATATATATATATATATATATATATATACAGTAAACCATCGCTATATACTGATTCACCTTTCGCGAATTCAGTGTATAATTGTTTTTTTTTGGCGAGCTTCTTTTTTTTCTGGGTATATGCGAGATTCCACGATATGTGAAAATATTAAAATTTTCAGTATTTTCGTTACCACTGTACTGGCTAGTACAGTGGTAACGTGCTGGCTTCGCATTCACGAGTTCGAAAGATCGATTCCCGTATAAGACCAAGAGTTTAAGCTGTCTCCTGGCAGGTACTGCTGTGGTTGTGTCGTAGGACTTTTGGCTAGGTGTCAAAAGAAACATTGAACACTCTCTCCAGTGTGTAATAGGATGAGGCCTATGGTTAAGAAGGGTCACGAAGATATATAGCTGGTCCCATGGGACTCGACATCTGGCGTATCAAATATCTCAAGAGGGTGAGAGATATAAACCAGTCCTTTATTCCCCATACCACACAGAAACACTTGTCCTAAATGTGAAGTACATGCCCGGGGGAGATACCCAATGGCAATAGGCCATTACCACCCACTCCTTTGCAATAGGCTCGTTGGAATAGCTCCTCCCCAAAATAGGCGGGAATCCACTTCGAACCTGGAGTTGATTTGCCGAGTTGGATGTCAAACCACGCCTTGCCCTCGGGGTATTTCAAGAACCACCCAAGGCAGACAGAGTTAGTTAGAACTTTGCCAGGGGCACGAATAGATCAGAGATTGAGTTAATCATAGAGTGGGGGCATTGAGGCGTCGAAGATGTGTTGTACTCTAGAATAAATATAAGATAAAGGAATTACTGCTTGTCCATTCTTACCTTGTACCCGTCTGGTACTAATAATTAACACGTAGCAAATAAAAGCAATACGTCAGTTGGGCACTGCAGTGGAGGGTTGGGGATTGCCCCGGCTGAAGAATACCCATTGTATTGTAATGGAAATAAAGGTTTTATTGAAATAAAATATTTTTTCATTATTTTATTGATAAAAAAAATTATTTCCCAGGCTAAGCATAAAACAGCAGTAAAAAAAAAGTAAAAAACATAAATTTAAACATGTAACTCTGCACCATAGAAAGTACAATACCTGTATCGGCGTTTCGGAACACGCAAAGGGTCGCACCTATGTGAGCTAGTATATATTAAAATTTCCAATATTTTCATTATATTATTGATAAAAAAAAAGTATTTCCTAGCCTAAGAATAATAAAGCAGTAAAAAATATTAAAAAACATAAATTTAAACATGTAAGACGCAATATCGCACCATGTAAAATACGATACAGGTATAAGCGTTTCGGAAAACAAAAAGGGTCGCACCTACGTGAGCTAGTGCACATTCAAATTTCCAGTAGTTTCATTATTTTATTGATAAAAAAAGTATTTCCTAGCCAAAACATAATAAAACAGTAAAATATAGTAAAAAAACATAAATTTAAACATGTAACTCACAGTATTGCACCATGTAAAATACTGTACGATAGCGTACACTGTATTGGCGTCTTGGAAAACTCAAAGGGTTGCACCATGTGAGATAGTACATGGAATGCTATTGGCTGATGAGTGGAGACGACGATCCACAGAATTGTTTTTTCTGTATGTTCTGTATCATGGGGTCTGATTGATCTTTTGATTGAAGCTTCATTCTCCCAGCATCTTCCATTGTCTTGCCTCACCCGTTCAGTCTACTCACGTGTGCGCCGTTTGTGTTGTGCTTCTTAATACGTTGTGCTTGTGATTTTGTGAAACTTTCGTATTTCAACCTCTGCAATGCCTCCCAAGTGTCCTTCATCTTCTACGGCTTCTGGTAGTAAGCCTAAGCGGCAAAGGAAGATGTTGACCATAACAGAAAAGGGACAACTGTTAGATATGCTGAAGCAAGAAAGAAGGTTCGCGGATGTCAGCCGCCATTTCGGCATCAACGAATCTACTGTTCCATACATCAAAAAGGACGAGGCATATATCAGGAAAATAGCGACTATTTGTTTTAGTAAAACAGCAAAGAGGGTTGCATCATCCCGCAGTAATATAACAGTGCGGATGGAATCTGCTTTGGCCCTGTGGATTGCTGATTGCAGGAAGAAGAATATCAGCTTAGACACCAAAATCTTACAAACAAAGGCGAAGAAGCTGTACGAGTCATTCGCTGCAAACGAACCCTACAACGATAGCGGCGACTGTGAGGAGGAGGAGAGAGAAGAAGATATCCACGACCCACAACCAGGACCCTCCAGCGATTCTCCACTGAGGATACGATCGTTGGTTGCAAGCAAGGGATGGTTCGCCAAATTTCAAAAACGCTACGGCCTAGAAAGCGTTTCGGTGCATAGTGAAGCTGCCTCTGCAGATACAGCTGTAGCTGTATTGTTGAGGGCGAATATGCTACTGAGCAAGTCTTTGACATGGATGAGACTGGGTTATTTAAGAAGAGAATGCCGTTTCGCACTTTTCTCTTCAAGGAAGAAGCTAAAGCCCTGGGCTTTAAAGAGCACAAAGACAGCGTTACCCTCGTAATGTGTGGGCATACTGCGGGCTTCATGTTCAAGCCCAGGCTTATCTACAAGTCTAAGAACCCTAGGGCTTTAAGGAACAAAAACAAGAATCTGCTGCCAGTGTATTGGATGCATAACCTTAAGGCCTTGATCACGAAAAGCCTTACATCGGACTGGTTTCACCAATGCTTTATCCCTCAGGTCAAAGTTAATCTTGCGGAGAAGGGCCTTGAATTTAAAGTCCTTCTTTTGATGGATAATGCTGGTGGCCACGCAACTGATCTCCAATATGGCGGTGTTCAAGTAGAGTTCCTGCCACCGAATATGACATCACTGATTCAGCCTATGGATTAAGGTGTTATTTGCGCGAACCTGGTTGACTCCATGGATACGGACAAAGAATTCGTACTGAAGACGTACTGGCGTAACTACACGATTGCTACATGCCTTCAAAATATTCAGAATGCAATCAATGAGATGAAGCCGGCCACAATCAATGCCGGTTGGAAGAAACTGTGGCACAAAGTCATCTACGACTATAAGGGATTTGCTTGTGACGAAGTCCATAACTCGGCAGTTGCGAAAGCTGTGAAGTTGGCTGCATTTCTTGGAGGAGAAGGCTTCAAAAATATGACTCACGAAGATGTGAATGAACTGACCAACTGCCACTCGCAGCCTTCGACTAATGAAGACTTGGAGGAAATGTCAAAATCAGCGAGTGAAGAGGAGGAAGAAGAACAACCAGATGATATGCACGAAGTCGAAGAACCTGGCCTTACACTCGAATGTCTGGCAGCCATGTATAACATGGCAAAAGAACTCCAACAACTGTTGTAGGAGCATGACGATATTATGGTTCGTTTGGTGACCTTCTGCAATATTATCGACAATGCCATGACTCCTTACAAGAACAACTTCACAACTCCCCATTACCACGTTCTTCTGTCACAATAAGCAGCCGTAAAGCTGTCATTGGCTGTGGAGTATGTACACGTCATCATCACCTCATTCACAGTAAGCTTACCTATCACGTTCCTATAAATTTACGCTTGCACGCTGTTATTAATAAAGTAAAGGGTGGTTTGTTAAAAGTGCAGGGAGGATTTATACAGTAAAGGTAAAAATAAATGTAAAATACCTATGTATATATGGTGCTCCTACTTAGCGGATTTTCACCTATCGCAGCCGGTCCCGGAACCGAACTTCCACGATAAACGAGGGAGCACAGTATATATATATATATATATATATATATATATATATATATATATATATATATATATATATATATATATATATATATATATATATATATATATATATATATATATATATATATATATATATATATGCCTAGTTTGCTTTTCACATGGGTTTATAATCCACGGAATTGGAATGACGCCCCTATAAAATAATAGTAAAAAAATACAAAACACACGAATAACGCCCATACAAAAAAATTCGAAAAAAAAAAATTTCATTTTAGTAAATAATCGACTGCCTCGGAATCATCTTTCCGCTATGCTCTTCCTCTTCTTCGGCTTAATGCGATCGGATATTATGAAGAGAATGGAAAAAAAGCATTAAGAACAAACAGCAAACAAACTTGCGATTTACAGTGTTCCCTCGTTTATCGCGGGGGTTTGGTTCTGGGACCGACTGCGATAGGTTAAAAACCGCCAAGTAGGAGAAAAAAAAAATAAAATAAAAATAAAAAAATATTAAAATAGAACAGCCTTTATCTGCCCTGGGCACGAAGAATACATAAAGTGAAGACAAACAGAGATGGAGAGTGTAATGACCTGTCAGATGTGAAGGGATTATAAAAGATGTGTAAGGAATATACAATTTCTGCTGCTGGGTTTTAATATACCTCTGCATTATTTTCATGATGTCTATTTCAAAAATTCTCCTTAGATATTATTATTATTATTATTGGCGACAATAATATTCCTTTGATGATGATTGTGGAGATTATTATGATTATTATGATTATTTTTACTGTTATTATTATTACAAATTTGTCATAAAACCATTATTTTTACAATAAATAATGTAGTTTTGGTTGAATGAACAAGAATTAATTCAAGATGCTTCTCTCTCTCTCTCCGTCAACGTCTTTTCACATTTATTGTCGTCATCTTTCATTTCCTCTTTGTCATATTTATTATTTTACATTTATTTTTACTTTTACTGCATAAACCTACGCTACACTGTTAACAAACCACCCTAGACTTTATTGAAAACAGGCCGCAAGCGTAAATTTATATGAACATGATAATATGAAGATTGAAAAAAAGCATTAAGAACAAACAGCAAACAAACTTTCGATACAATATCGTCAGGGAAATAGCGTGTAGAGAATATATATATTTCATTTAAGTTTCCCATGTACAGTACGATATACGTTTTCTTTGAACAAATAGTATGCGTTTTATTTGTCTCTCAGCTGACACTATTTACGTTAAGATTTCGTGCAGATAGTTAGAATATTGTTTAGAACCAAGGAATATTAAGAATACTATAATCTTGAAAATTAGATAAATCCCAAATAGGATGAGGAAATAAATATATTATAAGTAAGATATTGTGCCTGAATAAGCATCAGTTGATATGGAGGCAAACAAACAAACAAATATTTATTTCCATTTTTGTACAATGGTTATTCTTCTAAGATTAAAAGTGACTTATAAGTAGACATTATTATCATTATTATTATTATTATTATTATTATATAGGTAATTAGAGAAGTACACTAAAAAAAATTTGTTTCATTATTGTATAAAGAGATAATTGAGTACTAACTAAGCAAAGGATACTATATAATAAACTAAGACAGATAGATATATAGAAAGACAAATATACAGCGATGAACAAAGGAAGATATAAAAAAAATAATAGAAGCACGTTAATGTATAAGGGAAGCCACATAGCTGAGATTGGAAATGAGGAGTCAACAAAGCGGAGAGAGAGAGAGAAAGACTACTGTAGAATGGAACGGAAATCGGTTAAGCGGGAAACAAACACACACGCACACAATGGTTATAAGCCTTGATGATAAAATTCGGAATATGGATAGAGAAATGAAAGAGAATGAAACAGAGAGGAAATAAGATTTTTGGAGGAAGCAAATAAAGCAAAAGGGCAGGAGAGAAAGGAACTAGAAAAACGAATAAAGAAGCTGGAAGGGGAAAAGAGTGAACTAGAAACCAGAATTTCTAAACAAGAAGATGAAAACAAACAGCTGAATGACAACCTAAATAAATTAGATGTTAGTTTACTGCTCTCTTCTGAGAGAGACGAGATTGCAGCTTGGAATGTCCAGATTAAGGAAAACATTGAACAGTTTAGAAAAGAGTTCCAAGAGCTGAATATGGAATATGATGCCATGAAAACTTCCTTTGCTGATGCACAAAAGGGGAATGTGGCAGTAAAAGAGGCTGTAAGGGTGGTGGCACTGGATAACTTACAAACAGTTGACTATAAAGAGACAGTAATCGAAAAAATGAAAGACGTTGTGATGGAAAGGGCAAATCCACTGATCAAACAGGCACTTGATAAAGAGAAGACTGTGGTAATCTCAGGCATAAGCAAATCCCAGGAGCCAACATGGCAGGGGAGACTTGAAGAAAATAAAGCTAGGGTTGTAGACCTGATAAGAAAGCTTGGAGTAGTTTGTGGTCCTGAGGATATTGTAAACATTCACCAACTAGGCAAATATTCGAGGGAAGGAAAGCGGAGATCAACAAAAGTAACCTTTGAGAGAGGGGAAACATGTAGGGAAATATTGAGAAAAAAAAGTCTAAAAGACCTTCAAGAATTCAAAGAAGTGTTCATTAGACGATACATAACACAGGAAGAGATGGGAAAGATCAAAAACTTGTTGCAAGAGGCAAGAAGGTTAAATGAGGAAAGAAACGAAGAAGAGAAGAAAAATTTTCATTTCAGAGTTCTTCCAGACAAAGGGGAGATAAAGAAGATAATGACAGAAGATCAGGGGATGGGGCCTCATTAAGATTGTTATACACAAATGCTGATGGATTAGCTGGTAAGGCAGTAGAATTAAAAGAGAGGATTCACAACAGTAAGGCAGATATAGTAGCAATTACAGAGACTAAGTTGAGTGAGGACATAAACAGTGTCACAGTTTTTCCTAAGGGCTTCAGAATATTAAGGGTTGAAATATCTGAGAGGACTGGTGGAGGGATAGCACTGCTCATAAGTGAGAGGATTCAAGTTGAAGATATAAACTTGGCTATAGAAAGTGAATTCAAGGAATTTCTTGTTGCTCGCATAAATACTGGGTCGGAGAGCATTATAATAACTGTTGTATATAACCCACCAAGGAACCAGAATAGGCTAGAAGTTTATGAGGAAAGTCATATAGGTACTATTGAAGTCATAAACTCAGTTGTTAACATGGCACGGGAAAAAAAATGTTGGATTTTGATCGTGGGAGATTTTAATCATAAAGAGATTGATTGGATAAATCTTGACCCACACAGTGGTGAGGACTCATTCGGGGCAAGATTCCTAGATTGCGTACAGGGGAATCTCCTACACCAACATGTAATGGAACCAACGAGGGCCAGGGGTGGGGATGGGCCATCACTACTTGATCTAGTATTCATAGATAATGTGTTGGATATTGAAAAAATTGAGTATGAACCACCAATTGGAAAGAGTGACCACTCTGTGTTGTTGATGGAGTATATCATTGAAGATATTCTGCCTGAAAGTAGAGGCACTGTGGACATGAGGAGGAACTATCCAAAAGGAGATTACATCAAAATGAATGAGTTTTTTGCAGTTATTGACTGGAGAACCTTATTTTACAACAAATCTGTACAAGAAATGTATGACATCTTTTGTGAGAAATATGGGAAGATAGTAGATTGCTGCATACCTGTCACCAAAGTAGGTGTGATTCATGCCAGAGAGCAATGGTTCAATAATGAGTGTAAAAGAGCTAAGGCGTCAAGAGACAAATGCTGGAAAAGGTATAGGAGGAGAAAAAACATAAATGCTTGGCAAACCTACAAAAAAGCAAGAAATGACTACCTAAGTAAAAGGAGAGAGGCAGAGAGAGACTATGAGAGGGACATCACCAGGAAGGCTAAAGAAAATCCCAAGCTTTTCCACAGCTTTATCAGAGGAAAACTGAAGGTAAAAGAACAGGTTTTAAGGCTAAAGAGAGCGGATGGAAGCATCACTGAGATGGATGAAGAGATCTGCAAAGAATTGAACAAGGAGTTTCAGTCAGTATTTACAGTAGAAAATACCCTACCCCCTCAGATTGCAGAAATAGAAGCTCAAGGGCCGGTATTAGAGAACATCAACCTTACAGCCACAGAGGTATGCAAAGTGCTGATGGATTTAGATGTTCATAAAGCTACAGGTCCTGATGACATATCCCCTCATGTACTTAAAAAATGCGCAAACTCAATATCAGAGGCACTAAGTATCATATTTAAGGAGTCACTGGAGTCAGGTGAGATTCCAAGATGCTGGAAACAAGCAAATGTGATACCTGTATTCAAAGAGGGAAGGAGGGATAGGGCTCTGAATTATAGACCAGTTTCCTTGACCAGCATAGTTTGCAAAGTTATGGAGAAACTACTAAGGAAACATATCTCTCTTCACTTGGAATCCTTCAACTTTTTGTCAGTGAGGCAACATGGCTTCAGAGAAGGTAGATCAACAGTAACAAACTTATTAGAATTTTATGATGAGGTATGCCGAATCTTACAGGAAAGAGAGGGCTGGGCAGATTGCATATTCCTATACTTCCAGAAAGCGTTTGACACTGTTCCACATGGGAGACTTATTAGGAAGCTGCAATCAATGGCTAGAATAGGTGGAAATGTCTTGGAATGGATAAAAACTTACTTAGAAGGAAGGGAACAGCGGGTTAGAGTAAGACACTCGGTGTCTGAATGGGGAAGAGTTAGTAGTGGAGTTCCACAGGGTTCAGTTTTAGGGCCACTTTTGTTCCTTGTATATGTAAATGACCTACTAGAGTCTGTAAATTAATTCATGAATATGTTTGCGGATGATGCAAAGATTGTGAAGAAAGTAGGAAACGAGAACAATGGTAGAGAACTTCAGGAAGATCTAAATAGTCTGCATGAGTGGTCAGAAAAGTGGCTAATGAAATTCAATACTTCAAAATGTACAGTAATGAGAATGGGTACAAGTGCAAGACGGCCCAAGCTTGACTACTCGGTGGCTGAAGTACAACTTCAAGAGACAGAAAATGAGAGAGATCTAGGAGTAAACATACTGGCAGATTTGTCTCCAGAAATACATATAAATGGCATAGAAAGGGCAGCATATGCCTTCTTATCAAATGTAAGGGTAGCCTTCAGGCACATGGACAAGGAAATGTTCAGAAATATTTATGTAACCTATGTGAGGCCAAAACTCGAATATGCAGCCCCCTTTTGGAATCCTCACTTGAAAAAGCACACAGCTAGGCTTGAAAAAGTTCAAGGACATGCTATGAAACTGGTGCCAGAAATACGCAATCTCAGTTATGATGAGAGGCTGAGGGAATTAGACTTACCATCACTCGAAGGTAGAAGGTTGAGGAGGGATATGGTGACAGTCTTTAAATTCCTTCATGGTTATGATAGAGTGGATAGGGATCGATAATTTGATATGGCTGGCTCTAGAACTAGAGGTCATAGTTTAAAGCTTCGTAAGAAAACTTCTTTGCAGGATGTAAGGAAATACTTTTTCAGTGTAAGAGTAGTTGATAATTGAAATTGGCTAAGCGAGGAGGTAGTTAATGCTATCTCAATCCATAGTTTTAAGGACAGGTATGATAAGTATCACTAAGTATAAAATGGAACCGATCAGGAGACGGGAAGATACGAGCTTTGGGCTCTTTCCTATAAACACAATTAGGTAATTACATGTACATACAAATATACACCGTGTGACGCCGCCGATCGTCTACCCCCAACAATTCCCTCCACATTTTTTCTCTCTCTCCAGCATTCTATTCTACCCACCTCCCCAAACTCCCTTTATCCCAGCCAACTAGGGAGGGGCACTGTACACAGTTATTAAAGTAAATAAACCAACAGACGTACAAACAATGATGAGCCCTTAATAATAATAATAATAATAATAATAATAATAATAACTATAATAATAACAATAACAACAATAATCTCCACAATCATCATCAAAGGGAAATTATTGTCGCTAATAATAATAATAATAATAATATCTAAGGAGAATTTTGGGAATAGACATCATGAAAGTAATGCAGATATATACTAAACCCCAGCAGAGAATTGGATATTCATTACACTTCTTTTATAATCCCTTCACATCTGACAAGTCAGTACACTCTCCATCTCTGTTTCTCTGTACTTTATGTATTCTTCGTGCCCAGGCCCGATAAAGGCTGTTTTATTTTATTATTTTTTGGCCCGTCCTGGTGTCACAATCATTTATTTATTTTTTTATTTAATTTGTTAATATTTTTAAATTTTTTTGGGCTCGCCATAAGAATCCACGATGCACTGAATTTGCGATAGGTGCACAGCTATATAGTGAGGGTTCACTGTAATGTCATCAGATAAATAGCGTGTGAGGGTGCATCAGCTGATACGGAGGCGGTAAAACGTTTGTAGATAGAGGTTCGTTCTATTGCATCCTCCTCCTCTTTAACTGTTTAATGCGATCAAATATTATGAAGAAAAAGGAAAAAAAGCATTAAGGACAAACAGCAAACAAACTTGCTATATAATATTGTCAGGGAAATAGCATGTGAGGGTGCATCAGCTGATACGGAGGTGGCAAACGTTTGCAGATAGAGGTTCGTTCTCCAGCATCCTCCTCCTCTTCTACCGCTTAATGCGATTGGATATTATGGAGAGAATGAAGAAAATGCTAAGTACTGTACGTGGATGAGCATTAAGAACAAACAGCAAACAAACTTGCGATATAATATCATCAAGGAAATAGCATGCGAGAGTGCATCAGCTGATACGGAGGCGGCAAAACGATTGCAGATAGAGATTTGTTCTCCCGCATTTTCCTCCTCTTCTACTGCTTAATGCGATTGGCTATTATGAAGAGAATGAAATAAAACATTAAGAACAAACAGCAAACAAACTTACAATATAATATCATCAGGGAAATAGCGTGTAAGAGTGCATCAGCTGATACGGAGGCGGAAAAACGTTTAAACATAGAGATTCGTTTTCCCACATGTTCCTCTTGTGCTATCGCTTAATGCGATCGGATATTATTGAGAGAAGGAAAAAAAGCATTAAGAACAAACACCAAACAAACTTACGATATAATATCATCAGGGAAATAGCGTGTGAGAGTGAATCAGCTGATACGGAGGTGGAAAAACGTTTACATATAGAGATTTGTTCTCCTGCATCCTCCTCCTCTGCTACTGCTTAATGCGCTCGGATATTATGGAGAGAATGCAAAAAAAAAAGCATTAAGAACAAACAGCAAACAAACTTACATATAATATTGTCAGGGAAAAAGCGTGTTAGAGCAAAAACGTTTGCAGATAGAGGTTCGTTCTCCCGCATCTTCGTGCTCACCACCACCATGCGCAAGTCCCAGAGTATGCCTGTTGCCCATCGCATAAAAGAGTGCATTGATTTGTTTACTGTACAGTAAATCTATATATCTTTTATACTGTACACTATTTGTATGTTAATATAAATAACAAGAGGTCTTTCTGCTTTGTTATGTATTTATAAAATATGTTTTACTTATCTTATATCTTTGGTACAGTGTGTCTATGTACGGTTGTGAAATGTATCTATGCTCATTATCATTGTTTCTTATGGAAAATGACTCGTTACATTACGCGGCACTTCTGAGAACCTATCTTTGCGTTATTCTAATAACTAGCTATATATATATATATATATATATATATATATATATATATATATATATATATATATATATATATATATATATATATATATATAATATACAGTGATCCCCCCCTTATCGCGGTAGTTCGGTTCCGGGACCCGGCGTGAGACAGGAACGAAGTAGGATCAGCCTATATGTACATAGATATTTTAATTTATTTTTACGCTTACACTGTATAAACCCTCCCTGTACTGTTAACAAACCACCCTTTACTTCATAAATAACAGCATGCAACGTAAATTTATATGAAAGTGATAAATAAAATTACGGTGAATGAAGTGGTAATTACATGACATACTCATGTACATAGGTATTTTACAATTATTTTTACGTTTACGTACTGTATAAACCCTCCCTGCACTGTTAAAAAAACACCCTTTACTTTATAAATAACAGCAAGCAACATAAATTTTAATGAAAGTGATAGGAAAACTTACCGTGAATGAGGTGATGATGACGTGACATACTCATATACATAGGTATTTTACAATTATTTTTACATTTACGTACTGTATAAACCCTCCCTGCACTGTTAAAAAAACGCCCTTTACTTTATAAATAACAGCAAGCAACGTAAATTTTTATTAAAGTTAGAGGAAAACTTACCGTGAATGAGGTGATGATGACGTGACATACTCATATACATAGGTATTTTGCAATTATTTTTACGTTTACGTACTGTATAAACCCTCCCTGCACTGTTAAAAAAAACACCCTTTACTTTATGAATAACAGCATGCAACGTAAATTTATATGAAAGTGATAGGAAAACTTACCGTGAATGAGGTGATGATGACGTGACATACCATGTACATAGGTATTTTATAATTATTTTTACGTTTACGTACTGTATAAACCCTCCCTGCACTGTTAAAATAACACCCTTTACTTTATAAATAACAGCATGCAACATAAATTTATATGAAAGTGATAGATAAAATTACGGTGAATGAAGTGGTAATTACATGACATACTCATGTACATAGGTATTTTACAATTATTTTTATGTTTACATACTGTATAAACCCTCCCTGCAATGTTAAAAAAAAACACCCTTTACATTTTTCATCAATTAAATAATGAAATTTGTTATTTTTCAATAAAAAAATTAAAATGCTGAAAATTTTTATTTTTTCAGTATTTTAATATTTTTGCGCATACCCAAAAAATAAAATAATAATTTGGCCAAAAAAACCCGTGGTACAGTGAAAACGCGAACCAAGAAACGCGATCCAGCAGGGGATCACTATATATATACAGGTATACCTCGGCTTAGGTCGTTTCGAGTTAAGTTGTTCTTGATTATATGTCGCTTTTCAAAAAAATATATGGAAAAATAAAAAAATAAAAATAAAGTTTACGTCATTATAATCAACTTTACGTCTGTCCGCTACAAATGTTGGAATCATAATATCACTAGAAAACCATTAAAAGCACATGAAATCATCTTACTGTACAATAAATAAAAACAAAAGCACATAAAATCATGTTATTGTACAATAAATAAGAATAAAAGAATATAAAATCTTATTAAAATACGTACAGTAGTTCCAATATCTACCGTTAGGCGTCGTCACTCGTCATAATAACAATAGTAATAATAATAATAATAATAATAATAATAATAATAATAATAATAATAATAATAATAATAATAATAATGATAATAATAATAAAAATACGAATAAGAATAAGAATGCGGCAGGCATTTGCATTTATCGAAAAGGACTTCCTTTGTTCGAGGATATGGATCCCAATGCTATAAATAAAAACAAAAGCACATAAAATCATGTTATTATGCAATAAATAAGAATAAAAGCATATAAATATCTTATTAAAATACGTACAGTAGTTCCAATATCTACCGTTAGGAGTCGTCACTCGTCATACCCGCGAAACCGCTATTGTTTTGAATTGATATTATGAAGAAAATTGACAAAAAGCATTAAGAACAAACACCAACCATATTTTTAATATAATATTGTCAGGGAAATAGCGTGTGCTGGTGCATCAGCTGATACAGAAGTGTGACAAAACGTATGCATCCTCGTCGTTACTGCCACCATCAGTGTTGCCAGAATACATAAATGAGATAAATGATAAATATAAAAAACATACGTGTAAGCTGGTAAGTTATTTCAAGTATCTTAAAGATGAAGTACATTTTTATTTAAATTACAGTACTATCATCTTGTAATTAATATATAACTTAAAAAATACCAAACATTTGAAAATAAAAACATCCGATTTATCTGGCAACACTGGCTCCCATGCTAAGCCTGTTGCCAACGGCATAATAGAGTTCATTAATTTGTTTACTGTACATAAATTTAAAAATAATGATGCTACCTGCCCAACGTGTGAACAGTGTGAAGAGAGCCTAGAACATTTTCTACTATTTTGTGAAGCATATGCACAAATAAGAACAAAATATAGTTTTTTAGCACAACCATATATAGAAAAGAAAATTTAAATAATTGCTAATATATTGTTATTTAGATATTGTAGTGAAAAAGACATCAAAGAAAGAAAAAAATTTATAAAAAGAATTTGTAGAGAAAGAAATCAAATAATAAAAATTTCACAAACACTTTAGCAAAGCAAAACCAAGACTTGGGAGCCGTTGCAAAAGGCATATCCCACACAACTATACTACTACTACAGTGAATCTGTATATCTAGGCTAGCCTAGAGACAAGTTAGTTCGACTTAAGTCGTTTTTCGACTTAAGTCGTCTCTCCTGGAACCAATTACCGACATTAGGTGAGTTATACTTGTACAGATAAAAAAAAATAAACAAATTAACTCACTTTATACACGGTGGGCAACAGGCATACTGAAACGTTCGTGGTAGCGGTAAGCAGATGACTTAAGCAGTAGGAGAGGGAGAAGAGGAGGGGAAGTGGGAGAGGTAACCCATAGTTGTGAAGGGTTTCACTTTGCCTTCTAAGCTCATAACGGGCCAACACTTGCAGTTTTAATTCAAGGTTTATAGACTTTCTCACACTTTTGGGAGCAGGAGCAATTCCACAATTTTTTCCTGGGCATTTACTGGCCATGGTAGATGAATAAAAATATCACAAACAAGCACAGGAAAAACAAAGTTTACCACAACAACAGTTATAACAAGCACTATATCCACACGGTATGCTGGATAAAGCAAGACTGAAGCACATGGCCGTGTGGTGGGAAATTGAAAACGAGGCAGACGCTTAGTCTCTAAACTGTACCACATTTTTTCTCACTCGCGTTATTCGTGTAATTTGAATTAATTTACTCTTATTGAGTAATATATATATATATATATATATATATATATATATATATATATATATATATATATATATATATATATATATATATATATATATATATATAGTCATTATTATTTACCTTGGCTGTTTCCCCCAATTTGGGGGGTAGTCGACATAAAAAAAAGAGAAACAATAAGGGGATTACTTTGCTCTACGGGCAATGACGAGGGAGCAAGCGATCGTTCAGATGGCACTGCTGGAGTGTCACAGCCCATCCTCCCGGCTCTTCCACTAAGATGCAGCCCCGTGGTAACAGCAGATGCCCATCAGAGCTGCGTCACAATCGCTTGCCATTCATTCCTACTCCTAGCATGCTCACTTGCTTCCCTCACATCCATCATCCTATCATTCAGGGCTCTCCTTACTCCATCCATCCACCCAAACCTAGGCCTCCCTCTAGCATTTCTCCCATCAATTCTCACACTCATAACCTTTTTCAGCAGTCTTTCATCATCCATCCTTTCCACATGGCCAAACCATCTCAGAACATTCATATCTACTCTGGCTGCCAATTCTCTCCTCACACCCATTCTTGCTCTCACTACTTCATTCCTAACCCTATCCAACTAAGATAAACCAATCATACTCCTCAGGCATTTCATCTCAAACACATTTATTTTCCGTCTCTCACTTACTTTCATACCCCATAACTCTGATCCATACATCACAGTTGGCACAACCACTTTCTCATACAAAACTTTCTTAACATTCATTTCCAATCCTCTATTCTTCATCACTTCTTTCAATGCACCAAACACTTTACATCCTTCATTCACTCTGTGACACACTTCAGCTTCCACTCCACCATTTGCAGCTATAACCGAGCCTAAATACTTTAACTGATTAACTTCCTCAAGTGTCTCTCCATTCAACATAACATTCAATCCAGCACCATCATCATTTCTTGTACACCTCATAACTTTACTCTTTCCCACATTCACTTGCAACTTCCTTCTCTCACACACCATTCCAAGTTCTGACACTAACTGACACAGCTCCTCCTCTGAAGCTGCCACCACCACAGTATCATCTGCAAACAAGCAACTGATTCAGCTCCCACTCGTAATCATCCCCATCTTCCATTCTCAAGCCTCGACCACGCACTCGCTCATTCACCTCTCCTACGACTCCATCAATATACAAATTAAACAGCCATGGTGACATCACATCCCTGTCTCAGTCCCACACTCACTCACCTCATTCCCTACCCTAAAACAAGCTCTACTGCCCTCATACAAACTCTTCACTGCTTGCAACAGTCTACCATCAATTCCATATAACCTCAAAACATTCCACCTTGCCTCTCTATCAACTCTATCATACACTCTCTCCAGATCCAAAAATGCAAAATACACATCCTTACCGTTTGCTAAATATCTCTCACAAAACTGCCTAACTATAAAAATCTGATCTATACAACCTCTACCTCTCCTAAAACCACTCTGCAATTCCGCAATTACATTTTCTGTTTTATCCCTAATGCTATTAATCAGTATCCTACCATACACTCTTCCTACCACACTCATCAAACTTATACCCCTAAAATTACTGCATTCATACACATCTCCCTTACCTTTGTATAGGGGCACAATACAAGCAACCACCCATTCCACTGGCACCATTGATAACATAAAGCTCATATTAAACACTTACTAACCATTCCAATGCAGTCACATCCCCGTCTTTCAATATCTCCGCTCTCACACCATCCATTCCAGGTGCTTTACCTGCTTTTGCTTCATACAATGCCCTTTTCACCTCCTCTCTCGTAATCTCTCTCTCATTTTCATCTCCCATTACTGGCACTTGAACACCCCCCACTGCCTCTCTATCTGTTTCAACATTCAGCAACCCCTCAAAATATTCTGCCTATCTTTTCCTTGCATTGTTCCCTCTTAACATCTGTCCATTTACATCTTTCACTGTCTCTTCCATAATCGATCCACCCTTCCTTACTCTCTTCACTTCTCTCCAAAACTTCTTTTTATTCTCCTCATATGACCTAAAATCTTGTCCCCACCTAACATTTGCCAGCCTCTTCTCTTCCTCTACCTTCTGCTTGGTTTCCACATTTTTCTCTCTATATCTTTCATACTTCTCCCTGCTGTTACACTGCAGCCATTCCTCAAAAGCCCTCTTTTTCTCTTCCACCTTCATTTCACCACTCGCTGCCTCTCCTCATGCCACTTCCAACAAACCTCTTTCCACACACATCACTTGCATGTCCCAAAAATCTTTCTTTCATCAACCCCAATTCCTCCTCTAACTCCCCAACTTCTCTTTCTTTTACCATGTCATATTCCACTTTCAACCTGTCCTGATATTCCTGTCTCTTCTCTGGCTCTTTCAACTCTTACACCAACACCACCTCCCTTCTACATCCCCCCACTCTATTTCCCCACTCTTTTGCTACTACCACTTCTTCTTCAACAAAAAAATGATCAGACATCCCTGCAGCCACACTCCTATATGCATGCACTTCTTTGCTACCAACACATAATCCATCAATGCTCTTTCTTTTGCTCTTATATTTGCCACCCTCACCCATGTACACTTATTTATTAACTTCTTCTTCAAAAACCTATTACCTATCGCCAACTCTTGCTCCACACACATATCTAACAGTCTCTCGCCACTCTCATTCCCACCTGGTACCCCATACTTTCCTACAACATCTTCTACCCTCCATCACCTACTCTGGCATTCAAGTCACCCAACACAACTACATAGTTCCTTCTACTCAGACCATCCACACACCTAGTTAACTCATTCCAGAATTCATCCTGCTCTTCCTCACTCTCTCATATCCTGGCCCATGCACACTAACAAAAGTCCAACATTCCCTACCCATCCTAACCCACACCCATATCAGCCAAGATGACAATTATTTTCATTCCACTACTTTATATACCATCCATTCACTCAGGCATGAGAAAACACCAAGACAAAGGAAAAGAAAAGGTTAAAGACAAGGCAGAGATGAGGTAATATCTCACAAAGGAAAATGACAGACAGAAAAATAGTCAAAGTACAGAGGACCTAGATGTATGGAGGATTAGGCCCTGAAAAGACAATAGATCTGCTTTTTGAAGGAAGATAGGTCATGAGAATTAGGAAGTACAAAGGGAGGAAAAGAGTTCCAGAGTCTGGAGGTAGATGGGAAGAAGCAATCGTTGCACTGACTAATCCACAAGCTATAAATTTCCACATAGTACCAGTGACATGAGGCCGCTTGGCGAGTGTTATGCAGCCTCAGCAGTGGGGGAGGGATGCAACTTGCCAACTCATCAGAGCAGTGATGACAGTAGTAGCGATAGGAAAGAGAAAGGGATGATACTTTGTGGCAAAGAGAGGGAGAATCCAGAATAGAAGTAAGAAAAGGATCATTAATGAGTCTAATTGCCTAGATTCAACCCTATCAAGGAGATAAATATAAGAAGCACCCCCAGATGAGTGAACCGTATTCTAAGCAGGACGCATAAGATCTTTACAGATTTTAAGCAACCAAAAAGAGGAAAAGTAATGATGAAAACGAAATAGAACCCCCAATTTTTTAGATGAAGATTTAGAAGTTGGATTATGTAATTCCTCTAAGACAAGTTAGTGGCTATATGGATTCCTAATAAGCTGATAGAATTAAGAGGGTAAATTTCGTTAGTTTCAAAGATAATAGGGTTATTAGGAGACGAAGATAAAGAGATAGCCAGAAACTGTGTCTTGGAGGCACTGAATTAATTAAATTTTGATAGCCCCACTCACATACCCCCTGCAAATAGAAGCTGAGAGTAAAAGAAAGAGTGATACAAGACTGAATACGAGTATCAGATTAAGCTGGTGAAGAAAATGAAGAAGAAATGTGAAGGGTAGAATCATCAGTAAAGGCATGAAGAAGAGAGGAAGATAGGGATTGTAGAAGATCACTGATGAAGAGAAGGAACAGAGTAGATGAAAGAACAGAGCCTTATGGAACACCACTGGTAACAGAGAAAGGGCTAGACATCGCACCATCAACAACTACAGATATAAAACGGTCAGAAAGAAAACTGGAAATCAAAGAACAGAAAGAAGGGGTAAAGGCATAGGCAGGGAGTTTGGCCAACAGAGCCTTGTGCCAAACTCAGTCAAAACCCTTAGAGATATCAAGGGCAATGACAAAGGATTCCCCATATATCTTCAGAGAAGACCATACATGAGTAAGAAAGGACAAGAGGTCACCAGTGGATCTTGCCTTGCAAAGGCTGTACTGGTGATTGGAGATAAGTGAGTTAGATTCAAGGCATTTCAAGAAGTGAGCATGGAGCAAAATTCTGAAAACTTTAGCAATTGAGGAGGTTAGAGCAATAGGTTGGTAGTTTGAAGGAATAAAGCGGTCATCCTTCTTAGGAACAGGCTCGGCCACAGTATGTGTCCAAGTTGAAAGATAGATACTGGTTGACAGAATGAGGCAAAAAAGACGGCAAGGCACGGGAGCCAGCTCATCTGAGGAACACTGAAGAGATACCATCGGGACCAGATGCCTTGTTTGTCTTTAGCGAGCGAAGAACCTTACAAACTTTGCATGAAGAAAGGATAAGGGAGGGCATAGGGTTAGAGAGGGGTAAAGATTGAGGGAAAGGTGTGCTGGAATTGTTTATAGAATGGCAGAAACATGAGAGCTAAAGAGAGTGGATTTGTCAGCAGGAGATCAAGCTATAGAACCATCAGAATGAATGAGAGGGGGAAAGCTTGAGTTACAGAAGTTTTTGGCTAAGGACCAGAAGCATTTGTCAGTGGGTGAGGAGTTAAGGTCATCAACATACCTTCTTATAAAGGAAGCCTTAGACCTTCGAATCTGAGCAGTACAGCGATTCCTAGCTACAATAAAAGCAGAGCGAGTTAAATCGGAAGGTGAGGCTTGGTAAGATCGGTTTACCCAATTCCTGGCCTGGATAGCCATGGAGCAGGCATGGTCAAACCAAGGTTTAGAGGGAGAAAGTTTTCATAGAGGAGGGGATGTACGCCTCCATTCCCAAGTCATGATCTCGGTAAGTCTTAGGGCTACCTGATCAGGGTTGCAGGACCAAAAGCAGTAGTCATCCCATGGAAAGTCAGAGGAAGTTACGCAAATTTTCATGTTGGGTACGCTCAAAGTGCCAAAGGCAGCACTGAGTAGGAGGGATTGGTGTAGGGCGAGCGAAAATGGAAGAGACTGAGATCACAGAGAGGTCAGATTTACCAAGAGGTGAAAGCACAGAATAAGAGTAGTTTGAAGAGTTAGAAGTAAGAAATAGGTCAAGAGTTTAAACGCTGCATGTTCGTGTCTATCAGGAACATGAGTAGGAGGTTTGATAATTTGTTCCAGATCGTGAAGAATAGAGAAAGCAAGGGCCTCACTTCCTCCCACATCAGTGAGAAGAATTAAGCCACTCACTTAGGAACAAAAACGAGCATACAGGTTATAGTGAGAGATTTGAAATGGGTCAGTGGAAGCATGGATAGACAGCTGGGTTCCAGATAGGTGGAGGAGGTTAGGGAGGAAAGTACCCAAGTGCTGTTCCACAGACGAAATATTAGAGTTCAGGCCACAAATGTTAGAATAGTGAAGAGTGAAAGAAGCAGATCTATTGGGAGGTGCAAGGTTACGGGCAAAACCATTACTACATCCAGGCGTGTCTGCCCTCAACCAATAGTGAAGTCAACAAGATCCCCAGAGATTCTTCGCACCCCTCCATGCCGAGAGGAAAAAAGGGCAAAAATAGACATGTGGGGAGTGTTGTGACTTGTCAAATGTAATGGAATAGCAAGAGATGTGTAATGAATACTTCAAAATATTCAGTGTTGATGTAGACATAAGGAAAGAACCATCCTGAAGGGAGACTCAACCCGGAGCTGTCTGGACCAGTCCTAGTTGAATCCTAATACCTTCAGTCATAGTCTTTCAACGGGCGGCTGCTGCCATGGCTAACCTACTATAGCCAGATGGATAGTCTTGAACACATTATTGCGCTTAAAAACACGCAGATTTTCCGAGTGGTAAACTAAGAGGCTTCATCTTACAGTCCCCACTAGCATTAGCGCACAATAAAAGTGTAAGCCTGTCTTTCATTGGGGTTATATAGGTTCTTTAAGGCATTTTCTTCCAAAATAGTCCCGTTTCATCACAGTTAAAAACTTGTTGCGGGATGTAACCTTCACTCTTGATAACTTTAACGAATGCCTTCACGTACGGATCTGCTGCCTTTTGGTCGGAACTACCCGCCTCTCTATATCCAATGATGCTACGAATCCCAGTTCGTCAACAAAATAAAATTTTACGCCACTAGATCTCGGAGAGTTCGTTACTAAATCTTGTTGAAATTACAAAGCCTCAGCGCATATTATGGTCTCGCTAATACTATCCCCAACCAGTTGTTTTTCATTTATCCACAGCAAAAATAATTTTTCTACCTCTTCTATCAACTGTGACCTTTTCTTCATTAATATATTCACTCCCTTAGCCACGTCAGCTGCCTTACAGATCTCTTTACTCTTTAAAATCGTACAGATGGTCGATTTCTCCATATTATACTGCATGGCCAGATCAGAAACACAAACACCATTTTCATTCTTAGAAATTATTTCCCTCTTAGTTTCCACTGTTATGCATCTAGGGTGTTTGAAGTCACTGTCACTACAACTTTTAACTTTCTTAGGAGCCATAATAAGGGCTAGCTAAAAGCAAAACAATGGAAAATAAAGCAAGAACTATGAACATATCAAGAATGAACTACACAGCGCGGGCACCAATGCAGAACTGAGCGCGGGTGAGCGGGAAACGTGGTTGCCTGGCCGACACATACGTGTTTGTGGGTTGGATTTTGTTCGTGATAAGGGGTCATTTTTTTTTTTTTTAATGAGTGTAACACCGGGGACAGGCAGAAACTGCCCTCATCAACATAGGCCGGGCACGAGAAAATTCAAAGACGAAGGAAAAGAAATAGGTTAAGGACAAGGCAGCGATGAGGTAATGTCACACGAAGGAAAACGACAGACAGAGAAAAACTGTCAAAATACAGAGGACCCAGATATATGGAGGACTAGGCTCTGAGACGACAATAGATCTGCTTTTTGAAAGATGAAAGGTCATAAGAATTAGGAAAGACAGAAGAAGGAAGAGAATTCCAGAGTCTGGAGGTAGATGGGAAAAAGCAGTCGCTGCACCGACCAATCCGCGAGCTACAAATCTCCACACAGTACCTGTGAGATGAGGCCGCTTGGTGAGTGTTACGCGGCCTCAGCAGTGGAGGAGGGATGCAACTCGCCAACTCATCAGAGCAGCGATGGAAGTAGTAGCGATAGAAAAGCGAAAGGGAAGATACCTTACAGCGAAGAGAGAGAGAATCCAGGTTAGAAGTAATAGAAGGATCATTAATGAGTCTGGATGCCTTAGATTCAACCCTATCAAGAAGATAAGAAAAGGAAGAAGCACCCCAGATGTGTAAGCAGTATTCTAAGCAGGGACGGATAAGACCTTTGTAAATTTTAAGTAACTGCAAAAAGGAAAAGTAATGACGAAAACAAAACAAAACCCCCAATTTTTTGGATGAAGATTTAGAAATTTGGATTATGTGATTCCTCCAAGACAACTTAGAGGCTATATGGATTCCTAATATGTTGATAGAGTTAAGAGGGTTAGAAATATATATATATATATATATATATATATATATATATATATAATATATATATATATATATATATATATATATATATATATATATATATATATATATATATATATATATATATATATATATATATATATATATATATATATATATATATATATATATATATATATATAATCTCAAATTTCGAATCTGATTTGACCAGCATAACCAGACCATATCAGATCAGGCTCTTCTGAAAATAAATCCAGACATTTTGAAGCGTATTAAAGAAATCAATGCCTTGGACATAAAGCTTTACGAATTTGCTAAGCAATTATTGCAGCATAGATTTGAAGTTATGTCAACTCATGATCCTCACTTCAAAGAATACTTTGAAGCCATGGGTAGAAGTCATTTCTCATGGTCTGATATTGAAAATACATAATATGTCTGTGCTTTAACTTTTTGTTTTTAATGTCGATTATATTTTAAGTATATGATATACTGGAAGTAGATTTTTAAGAGTGCCCTGTGGTGGCGGGCACAGCATCAAAGAATAGCCCCTATGTATTCCCTGCATGTCGTAAGAGGCGACTAAAAGTGGATGGGGCGGGGGGACTAGGAATCCCCCCTTGTATTAACCTGCGAGACGTCAAAGAAGTAGGGGAGTAGAGGGGAGAATAACTTCTCCCCAAACTCTAGTTTTGGGGTGTCTAAATGTGCGTGGTTGTAGTACGATAGAGAGCAAAAGATGTGGGATTGGATATATGTTTGGTAAGAAGAGGATGGATGTATTGGCATTGTGTGAGACGAAGATGAAAGGAAAAGGAGAAGTGGCATTTGGTGACGTGACAGGTAGGGTGTCTGGGGTTGAAAGGGGGAGAGCGAGAGAAGGTGTGGCATTATTGCTGAGTGAATGGATGGTAAATAAGGTAGTGGAATGGAAAGAAGTGTCATCTAGGCTGATGTGGGTTAGGGCTAGGATAGGTAGGGAATGTTGGGCTTTTGTTAGTGCGCATGGGCCAGGATGTGAGAGAAGTGAGGAAGAGCGGGATGAATTCTGGAATGAGTTAACTAGGTGTGTGGATGGTCTGAGTAGAAGGAACTATGTAGTTGTGTTTGGTGACTTGAATGCCAGAGTGGGTGATGGAGAGGTAGAAGGTGTTGTAGGAAAGTATGGGGTACCAGGTGGGAATGAGAGTGGCGAGAGACTGTTAGATATGTGTGTGGAGCAAGAGTTGGTGATAGGTAATAGTTTTTTGAAGAAGAAGTTAATAAATAAGTATACATGGATGAGAGTGGCAAATGGAAGAGTGAAAGAAAGAGCATTGATGGATTATGTGTTGGTAGCAAAGAGGATGATTGGTAGAGTGAAAGATGTGCATGCATTTAGGGGTGTGGCTGCTGGGATGTCTGATCATTTTTTGGTTGAAGCAAAAGAGTGAGAAAATAGAGTGGGGGGATGTAGAAGGGAAATAGTGAAGGTGGAAGAGCTGAAAAAGCCAGAGAAGAGACAGGAATATCAGGACAGGTTGAAAGTGGCATATGACAGGGTGAAAGAAAGATAAGTTGGGGAATTAGAGGAGGAATGGGGGTTGATGAAAGAAGGTTTTGTGGGACATGCAAGTGATGTGTGTGGAAAGAGGTTTGTTGGAGGTGGCATGAGGAGGGGCAGCGAGTGGTGGAATGAAGGGGTGAAAATGAAGGTGGAAGAGAAAAAAAGGGCTTTTGAGGAATGGCTGCGGTGTAAAAGTAGGGAGAAGTATGAAAGATATAGGGAGAAAAATGTGGAAACCAAGCTTAAGGTAGAGGAAGAGAAGAGGTTGGCAAATGTTAGGTGGGGACAGGATTTTAGTACGTCATATGGGGAGAATAAAAAGAAGTTTTGGAAAGAAGTGAAGAGAGTAAGGAAGGGTGGATCGAGGATGGAAGAGACAGTGAAAGATGTGAATGGACAGATGTTAAGAGGGACCGATGCAAGGAAAAGATGGGCAGAATATTTTGAGTGCTCGCTGAATGTTGAGGAAGATAGAGAGGCAGCTATGGTGGCACTGGGGGGTGTTCAAGTGCCAGTAATGGGAGATGAAAATGAGAGAGAGAGATTACAAGAGGGGAGGTGAAAAGGGAATTGTATGAAGCGAAAGCAGGTAAAGCACTTGGAATGGATGGTGTGAGAGCGGAGATGTTGAAAGATGGGGATGTGACTGCATTGGAATGGTTAGTGAGAGTGTTTAATATATGCTTTATGTTGTCAGTGGTGTCAGTGGAATGGGTGATTGCTTGCATAGTGCCCCTATACAAAGGTAAGGGAGATGTGTATGAATGCAGTAATTTTAGGGGTATAAGTTTGTTGAGTGTGGTAGGAAAAGTATATGGTAGGATACTGGTTAATAGGATTAGGGATAAGACAGAAAATGTGATCGCGGAAGTGCAGAGTGGCTTTAGGAGAGGTAGAGGTTGTATAGATCAGATTTTTATAGTTAGGCAGTTATGTGAGAAATATTTAGCAAAGGGTAAGGATGTGTATTTTGCATTTTTGGATCTGGAGAAAGCGTATGATAGAGTTGATAGAGAGGCAATGTGGAATGTTTTGAGCTGATGTGGAATTAATGGTAAATTGTTGCATGCAGTGAAGAGTAGTTTGTATGAGGGCAGTAGAGCTTGTGTTAGGGTAAGGAATGAAGTGAGTGAGTGGTTTCCAGTGAGTGTGGGACTGAGACAGGGATGTGTGATGTCACCATGGCTGTTCAATTTGCATATTGATGGAGTTGTAAGAGAGGTGAATGAGCGAGTGCATGGTCGAGGTTTGAGAATGGCAGATGGGGATGATAACGAGTGGGAGCTGAATCAGTTGCCGTTTGCAGATGATACTGTGGTGGTGGCAGATTCAGGGGAAAAGCTGTGTCAGTTAGTGTCAGAATTTGGAATGGTGTGTGAGAGAAGGAAGATGCGGGTGAATGTGGGAAAGAGTAAGGTTATGAGGTGTACAAGAAATGAGGATGGTGCTGGATTGAATGCTATGTTGAATGGAGAGACACTTGAGGGAGTTGATCAGTTTAAGTATTTAGGCTCGGTTATAGCTGCAAATGGTGGAGTGGAAGCAGATGTGTGTCACAGAGTGAATGAAGGGTGTAAAGTGTTGGGTGCGTTGAAAGGAGTGATGAAGATTAGAGGATTGGAAATGAATGTTAAGAAAGTTTTGTATGAGAAAGTGGTTGTGCCAACTGTGATGTATGGATCAGAGTTATGGGGTATGAAAGTAAGTGAGAGACGGAAACTAAATGTGTTTGAGATGAAATGCCTGAGGAGTATGATTGGTGTATCTCGGCTGGATAGGGTTAGGAATGAAGTGGTAAGAGCAAGAACGGGTGTGAGGAGAGAAATTGCAGCCAGAGTAGATATGAATGTTCTGAGATGGATTGGCCATGTGGAAAGGATGGATGATGAAAGACTGCTGAAAATGGTGATGAATGTGAGAGTTGATGGGAGAAATGCTAGAGGGAGGCCTAGGTTTGGATGGATGGATGGAGTATAATAATAATAAACCTTTATTTCCATTACAATACAATGGGTATTCGTCAGCTGGGACAAGCCCCAACCCCCCACTGTGGTGTCCAACCACAGCAGTTCCTGTCAGTAAACAGCTTAAACTCTCGGTCTTGGACGGGGACCGATCTTTCGACCTCATGAATGCGAAGCCAGTGCGTTACCACTGTACTAGCCAGCAGTAAGGAAAGCCCTGAATGATAGGAGGATGGATGTGAGGGAAACAAGCGAGCATGCTAGGAATACGAATGAGTGGCGAACGATTGTGACGCAGCTCTGATGGGCATCTGCTGTTACCACAGGGCTGCATCTTACAGAGGTAGCCCTGTGGTAGGGGCAGTAGAGGAGTTGGCAGTTGTGAAGCGACACAGGTTGTGGAAGAGCCGGGAGGATGGGCTGTGGCACTCCAGCAGTGCCATCTGAATGGTCGCTAGCTCCCTCGTCATTGCCCATAGAGCAAAGTAATCCCCTTATTGTTTTCTTTCTTTGATGTCGGCTACCCCCCAATTAAAGGGGGAAACAGCCAAGGTAGATAAAAATTAAAAAAATACATATATATACTGCATATATATATATATATATATATATATATATATATATATATATATATATATATATATATATATATATATATATATATATATATATATATATATATATATATATATATATATATATATATATATATATATATATATATATATATATATATATATATATATTAATATATATATATATATATATATATAGAGAGAGAGAGAGAGGGAGGCCTAGGTTTGGATGGATGGATGGAGTAAGGAAAGCCCAGAATAATAGGAGGATGGATGTGAGGGAAACAAGCGAGCGTGCTAGGAATAGTAATGAGTGGCGAATGATTGTGACGCAACTCTGATGGGCATGTGCTGTTACCATGGGGCTGCATCTTACAGAGGTAGCCTTGTGGTAGGGGCAGTAGGAGCAGTTGGCAGTTGTGAAGCGACACAGGTTGTGGAAGAGTCGGGAGGATGGCTGTGGCACTCCAGCAGTGCCATCTGAACGGTCGCTAGATCCCTCGTCATTGCCCATAGAGCAAAGTAATCCCCTTATTGTTTTCTTTCTTTGATGTCGGCTACCCCCCAAGTAAAAGGGGAAACAGCCAAGGTAGATAAAAATAAAAAAAAATACATATATATACTGCATATATATATATATATATATATATATATATATATATATATATATATATATATATATATATATATATATATATATATATATATATATATATATATATATATATATATATATATATATATATATATATATATATATATATATATATATATATATATATATATATATATGTATATATATATATACATACATACATACATACATACATGGCAGGGGAGACTTGAAGAAAATAAAGCTAGCGTTGTAGACCTGATAAGAAAGCTTGGAGTAGTATGTGGTCCTGAGGATATTGTAAACATACACCAACTAGGTAAATATTCGAGGGAAGGAAAGCCGAGACCAACAAAAGTAACCTTTGAGAGAGGGGAAACATGTAGGGAAATATTGTTGAGAAAAAAAAGTCTAAAAGACCTTCAAGAATGCAAAGAAGTGTTCATTAGACGATACAGAACACAGGAAGAGATGGGAAAGATCAAAAACTTGTTGCAAGAGGCAAGAAGGTTAAATGATGAAAGAAATGAAGAAGAGCAGAAAAATTTTCGTTACAGAATACTTCCAGACAAAGGGGAGATAAAGAAGATAATGACAGAAGATCAGGGGATGGGGCCTCATTAAGATTGTTATACACAAATGCTGATGGATTAGCTGGTAAGGCAGTAGAATTAAAAGATAGGATCCACAACAGTAAGGCAGATATAGTAGCAATTACAGAGACTAAGTTGAGTGAGGACATAAACAGTGTCACAGTTTTTCCTAAGGGCTTCAGAATACTAAGGGTCGAAAGATCTGAGAGGACTGGTGGAGGGATAGCACTGCTCATAAGTGAGAGGATTCAAGTTGAAGAAATAAACTTGGCTATAGAAAGTGAGTTCAGGGAATTTCTTGTTGCTCGCATAAATACTGGGTCAGAGAGCATTATAATAACTGTTGTATACAACCCACCAAGGAACCAAAATAGGCTTGAAATTTATGAGGAAAGTCATATAGGTACTATTGAAGTCATAAACTCAGTTGTTAACATGGCACGGGAGAAAAAATGTAGGATTTTGATTATGGGAGACTTTAATCATAAAGAGATAGATTGGATAAATCTTGACCCACACAGTGGTGAGGACTCATTTGGGGCAAGATTCCTAGATTGCGTACAAGGGAATTTCCTACACCAACATGTAATGGAACCAACAAGAGCCAGGGGTGGGGATGAGCCATCACTACTTGATCTAGTGTTCACAGATAATGTGTTGGATATTGAAAATATTGAGTATGAACCACCAATTGGAAAGAGTGACCACTGTGTGTTGTTGATGGAGTATATCATTGAAGACATTCTTCCCGAGAGTAGAGGCACTGAGGACATGAGGAGGAACTATCCGAAAGGAGATTACATCAAAATGAATGAGCTTTTTGCAGTTATTGACTGGAGAACCTTATTTTACAACAAATCTGTACAAGAAATGTATGACATCTTTTGTGAGAAATATGGGAAGATAGTAGATTGCTGCATACCTGTCACCAAAGTAGGTGTAATTCATGCCAGAGAGAAATGGTTCGATAATGGGTGTAAAAGAGCTAAGGAGTGGAGAGACAAATGCTGGAAAAGGTATAGGAGGAGAAAAAACATAAATGCCTGGCAAACCTACAAAAGAGCAAGAAATGACTACCTAAGTAAAAGGAGAGAGGCAGAGAGAGATTATGAGAGGGACATCACCAGGAAGGCTAAAGAAAATCCCAAGCTTTTCCACAGCTTTATCAGAGGAAAACTGAAGGTAAAAGAACAGGTTTTAAGGCTAAAGAGAGCGGATGGAAGCATCACTGAGACGGACGAAGAGATCTGCAAAGAATTGAACAAGGAGTTTCAGTCAGTATTTACAGTAGAAAATACCCCACCCCCTCAGATTGCAGTGATAGAAGCTCAAGGGCCGGTATTAGAGAACATCAACCTTACAGCCACAGAGGTATGCAAAGCGCTGATGGATTTAGATGTTCATAAAGCTACAGGTCCTGATGACATATCCCCTCATGTGCTTAAAAAATGCGCAAACACAATATCAGTGGCACTAAGTATCATATTTAAGGAGTCACTGGAGTCGGGGGAGATTCCAAGATGCTGGAAACAAGCAAATGTGATACCTATCTTCAAAAAGGGAAGGAGGGATACGGCTCTGAACTATAGACCAGTTTCCTTGACCAGCATAGTTTGCAAAGTTATGGAGAAACTACTAAGGAAACATTTCTCTCTTCACTTGGAATCCTTCAACTTTTTGTCAGTGAGGCAACATGGCTTCAGAGAAGGAAGATCAACAGTAACAAACTTATTAGAATTTTATGATGAGGTAAGCCAAATCTTACAGGAAAGAGAGGGCTGGGCAGATTGCATATTTCTAGACTTCCAGAAAGCGTTTGACACTGTTCCACATGGGAGACTTATTAGGAAGCTGCAATCAATGGCTAGAATAGGTGGAAATGTCTTGGAATGGATAAAAACTTACTTAGAAGGAAGGGAACAGAGGATTAGAGTAAGACACTCAGTGTCTGAATGGAGAAGAGTTAGTAGTGGAGTTCCACAGGGTTCAGTTTTAGGGCCACTTTTGCTCCTTGTATATGTAAATGACCTACCAGAGTCTGTAAATTCATTCATGAATATGTTTGCAGATGATGCAAAGATTGTGAAGAAAGTAAAAAACGAGAACAATGGTAGAGAACTTCAGGAGGATCTAAATAATCTGCATGAGTGGTCAGAAAAGTGGCTAATGAAATTCAATACCTCAAAATGTAAGGTAATGAGAATGGGTACAAGTGCAAGAAGGCCCAAGCTTGACTACTCGGTGGCTGGAGTACAACTTCGAGACAGAAAATGAGAGAGATCTAGGAGTAAACATACTGGCAGATTTGTCTCCAGAAATACATATAAATGGCGTAGTAAGGGCAGCATATGCATTCTTATCAAATGTAAGGGTAGCCTTCAGGCACATGGACAAGGAAATGTTCAGAAATATTTATGTAACCTATGTGAGGCCAAAACTCGAATATGCAGCCCCCTTTTGGAATCCGCACTTGAAAAAGCACATAGCTAAGCTTGAAAAAGTTCAAAGACATGCCACGAAACTGGTGCCAGAAATATGCAATCTCGGTTATGATGAGAGGCTGAGGGAATTAGACTTGCCATCACTCGAAGCTAGAAGAGTAAGGGGGGATATGGTGACAGTCTTTAAATTCCTTCATGGTTATGATAGAGTGGATAGGGATCGATATTTCGATATGGCTGGCTCTAGAACTAGAGGTCATAGTTTGAAGCTTCGTAAGAAAACTTGTTTGCAGGATGTAAGGAAATGCTTTTTCAGTGTAAGAGTAGTTGATAATTGGAATTGGCTAAGCGAGGAGGTAGTTAATGCTATCTCAATCCATAGTTTTAAGGACAGGTACGATAAGTATCACTAAGTCTAAAAATGGAACCGATCAGGAGACGGGAAGATACGAGCTTTGGGCTCTTTCCCGTAAACACAATTAGGTGATCACAATTAGGTAATCACATACATACATACATACATATATATATATATATATATATATATATATATATATATATATATATATATATATATATATATATATATATATATATATATATATATATATATATATATATACTCAGCTCGCTTTTTACGAGTTTTTAAAATCCGCGAAATTGGAATAATGCCCCCAAAAAATAATAGTAAAACATTGAGAAATACACCAAGTTCTTGAAATAATGCGAAGATAGGTTCTCAGAAGTGACGGGTAATGTGAAAATCGCGTAGTGTAACGAGTCATTTTCCATAAGACACAATGATAATGGGCATAGATACGTTTCACAACCGTACATAGACACACTAGCCAAAGATATAAGATATGTAAAACATTTTATAAGTACATAACAAAGCAGAAAGACATGTAGTTATTTATATTAACATACAGATAGTGTACAGTATAAAAGATATACAGATTTACTGTACAATAAACAAATTAATGCACTCTATTATGCGGTGGGCAACAAGCATACACTGGGACATGCATGGTGGCGGTGAGCACAAGGATGCGAGAGATAGAACCTCTATCTCGTACGCTTTTTCCCTGACGATAATATATGTCATGTTTGCTTGTTTATTCTTAATGTTTTTTTTCCATTTTCTCCATAATATCCGATCGCATTAAGTGGTAGAAGAGGAGAAGGATGCGGGAGAACGAACCTCTATTTGCAAACGTTTTTCCGCCTCCGTATCAGCTGATGCACTCTCATACGCTATTTCCCTGATGATATTATATTGCAAGTTTGTTTGCTGTTTGTTCTTAATGCTCATCCACGTACTGTACTTAGCATTACTCCATTCTCTCCATAATATCTGATCTCATTAAACGGTAGAAGAGGAGGAGGATGCGGGAGAACGAACCTCTATATGTAAATGTTTTGCTGCCTCCGTATCATCTGATGCACTCTCGCACGCTATTTCCCTGACGATATTATATCGCAAGTTTGTTTGCTGTTTGTTCTTAATGCTTTTTTTCCAATCTCTCCATAATATCCGATCGCATTAAGCGGTAGAAGAGAAGGAGGATGCGGGAAAACGAATCTCTATCTGCATTCGTTTTGCTGCCTCCGTATCAACTGATGCACCCTCACACGCTATTTCCCTGATGATATTATATCGCAAGTATGTTTGCTGTTTGTTCTTAATGCTCATCCACGTACTGTACTTAGTATTTTTTCCATTCTCTCCATAATATCTGATCTCATTAAACGGTAGAAGAGGAGGAGGATGCAGGAGAACGAGCCTCTATATGTAAACGTTTTGCCGCCTCCGTATCAGCTGATGCACCCTCGCATGCTATTTCCCTGACGATATTATATCGCAAGTTTGTTTGCTGTTTGTTCTTAATGTTTTTTCTCCATTCTCTCCATAATATCCGATCGCATTAAGTGGTAGAAGAGGAGGAGGATGCGGAAGAACGAACCTCTATCTGCAAACATTTTGCTGCCTCCGTATCAGCTGATGCGTTTCGCACGCTTTTTTCCTGACAATATGCAAACCTTAACACAAATACAGTTAGAAGAAGCGATATATCCACGCAGTATGCTTGGCAAAGAGACACTGAAGCACATGGCGGAAAAATGCCTCCAAGGCGGTCAATTATTTACTAAAATGATTTTTTTTTTTTTTTGCATGGGCATTATTCGTGTATTTCATATGTTTTTAATATTATATTTTAGAGGCATATTTCCAATTCCGCGGATTATAAACACTCGTAAAAAGCGAACTAGGCGTACAGTGTTCCCTCCCTTATCGCGGTAGTTCGGTTCCGGGACCCGGCGCGAACCAGGAAAATCGCGAAGTAGGATCAGCCAAAAAAAAAAAAAAAAAAATTAAAGATGATTATGACGCCAGGACAGGCCCAAAATTATAAAATAAAACGGCCTTTATCAGGCTGTAAAGAGAAACAGAGATGGAGAGTGTGATGACCTATCAGTTGTGAAGGGATTATAAAAGATGTGTAATGAATATCCAGCTCTCTGCTGGGTTTACTATACCTCTGCATTACCTTCATGATGTCTATTCTAAAACTTCTCCTAGATCTTATTATTATTATTATTATTGGCAACAATAATTTTCCTTTGATGATGATTGGGGAAATTATTATTATTATTATTATCATTATTATTATTATTATTATTATTATTATTATCATCATCATCATCATTATTACTACGAATTCGTAATTAAACCATTATTTTTACTATAAATAATATAGTTTTGGTTGAATGAACTAGAGTTACTTAAAGATTCTCTCTCTCTCTCTCTCTCTCTCTCCAACATTCTATTCTACACAACCCCTCACACTCTTTGTCCCACCCAACTAGGGAGGGGCACTTTACACAGTTATTAAAAGTAAATAAACCAACAGATGTACAAACAATGATGAGCCCTTAATAATAATAATAATCTCCACAATCATCATCAAAGGAAAATTATTGTTGCCAATAATAATAATAATAATAATAAGATCTAAGCAAAATTATTGGAATAGACATCATGATAGTAATGCAGAGGTATATTAAAACCCAGCAGAGAGCTGGATATTCATTACACATCTTTTATAATCCCTTCACATCTGACAGGTCATTACACTCTCCATCTGTTTAAAAAAAAAATATATATATATATATATAATAATAATAATAATAATAATAATAATAATAATAATAATAATAATAATTCCCCCGCCCCCCCCAAAAAAAAACCGCGATACAGCGAGAACGCGAACCAAGAAACGCGAATAACCGGGGGAACACTGTACAGTAATAATGCCCGCGCAAAAAATAAAAAAAAAATTTCCATTTTAGTAAATAAACAACTGCCTAGGAGGCACTTTCCCACCTTTCTGCCATGTGCATACGTTTACATGGGAATTAAGGGGACACCCTGGGTTGGGAGGGGGGAGGGGGTGAAAAGGACGATTTTCTGTTTTACTAATTTCTGGCAACTTTAACGTGTGCTGGTGCCAGGTGTAAAAGGAAAGGGCTCTATCTAAACTATAAACAGCAAAAAATTGCCCATTTATGTAAGTATTCATAGTAAAATAATGTCATCAATGATGTATTGATGATGTTTGATATCCTTTCGTTGTGTTGCATTTTACATCAACTTGACATAGATAATCAGCATTTCTATACAATAAATTCGTCACTAGGGATGGAAGCAAGTGTTGGAAGAGTGGCATGAGGCGTTGTGGTGAGCTCATCTGATTCAGTCGCCCTCTAAGGGTACACCCTGGGTTGGGAGGGGGTGAAAAGGACGATTTTGTTTTACTCATTTCTGGCTACTTTAACGTGTGCTGGTGCCAGATGTAAAAGGAAAGGGCTCTATCTAAACTATAAACAGCAAAAAATTGCCCATTTATGTAAGCATTTGTAGTAAAATAATGTCATAAATGACAATGCTTTGGTATCCTTTCATTGTGTTGCATTTTAAAGGTTGCCGGTATTTCAGTTCCGATATCCATCTGAGATGCTCCTCAGAACGTCATCTGGGGCAAGCCCCAACCTCCCACTGTAGTGACCATCCACAGCAGTAACCTTCCCAGTACACTGCTTAAACTCTCGGTCCTGAGCGGGAACCGATCTGTCGACCTCGCCAATACAAGGCCAGCTCGTTACCACTGTACTAGCCAGAAGGCTAGTCCATCAATTTGACTTAGATAATCAGTGTTTCTATACCATAACTTCGTCACTAGGGATGGAAGCGAGTGTTGGAGAGTGGTACAAGGTGTTGTGGTGAGCTCATCTGATTAAGTCGCCATTTAAGTGAAAAGTATCTATGCCCATTATCATTGTTTCTTTTGGAAAATGACTCGTTACATTCCGCAATTTTACATTACAAGTCACTTCTGAGAACCTACCTTCGCGTTATTCCAAGAACTGGGTGTATATATATATATATATATATATATATATATATATATATATATATATATATATATATATATATATATATATATATATATACTGTATATGTAATTACTTAATTGTGCTTACGGGAAAGAGACATATGCTCATAATTCCCTGTCTCCTGGTCGGTTACATTTCTATACTCGATGATACTTACCATATATGGCTTTAAAACTATGAATAATTAGCATTAAATATTTCCTCACATAGCGAATTCAAATCATCGTCTATTTTTACACTAAAAAGTGCTTCCTTACATCCTGCAAGGAAGTTATTTTTACAAAGCTTCAATCTATGACCTATAGTTCTAAAGCCAGCCATATCACAATATCGATCCCTATCCACTCTGTCAAAACCATGAAGGGATTTAATAAGTGTCACCATATTCCCCAAATTTTTCTAGCTTTAAGTGATGGTAAGTTTAATTCTCTTAGCCTCTCCTTATAACAAAGAGTGCGTATTCTGGTACCAGAAATACGTAATAGCATGTCTTTGATCTTTGTCCAGTTTATATATATGATTTTTCAAATGTGAATTCCAAAAGGGTGTTGCCTAGTCAAACTTTGGCTTCACATCGGTTACATATTCTGAACATGTCTTTGTTCATGTGCCTGAAGGCTACCAATAAATTTGCTAAGGAATCATTGGCCATTTATATGCATTTCCAGGAACAAATCTTCCAAAATGTTTACACCTAGATCTCTCTCTCTCTCTCCGACTCCTGTGGTTCTGTGCCTGATATTAAGTACCCAAACTTGGGCCTTCTTACACTTGTAACCATTCTCATCACCTTACATTTTGAAGTATTACATTTCATTACCCACTTTTCTGACCACTCATGCAGACTAGGTCTTCCTAAAGTTCCCTGCCTTTGTTCTCGTCTTTTACTTTCTTTACAATTTTTTATCTTCTGCACACATTAAAGATATCTCTCTACAGTAAAAAACTGAGTTCAATACTCAAATCCTCTGTTTCCTTTCTTCTAAGTAAGATTTTATCCATTCAAAGACATTTCCACTTACTCTTGCAATTTCTTAAAACGTTTCTCATGTGGTACCGTATCAAATGCTTATGAAATTTTAAGAATATGCAATCTGCCCACCCCTTTATTTGTTGTAAGATCTGGAATACTTTATTCATAAAATTCTAATAAGTTTGTTGCTGTAGATCTGCCTTCTCTGAAGTCATGTTGTCTCAATGACAAAAATTTGAAGGATTCCAAGTGAAGAGGGATGCATGTCCTTAGTAGTTTCTCCATAACTTTGCAAACTATACTGATCAAGGAAACAGGCCTATACTTTTGAGCTCTCTCTCTCCTTCCCTTTTTAAAGATACCCTTGTTTCCCTAGCATTTTGGAATCTCCCCAGATTCCAGCAACTTTTCATATACGAAGCTTAGCAGTACCGATTATTAGCTTAGTGCATTTCTGAGGTACGAAAGGGATATGTCATCAGGACCTGTAGCTTTATGAGCATTTAATTCCATCAATGCTCTGCATACCTCTGTAGCTGAAAAGATGTTCTCTAATACCAGTCCATGAACTCTTATCTCTGCAGTCTAAGGGGGTGGAATATCTTCTACTGTAAATACTGACAAGAACTTCTTGTTTGTGTATGTATACACAATATATTTATATTTTTGTATTAGTCTATATTTTTTCCTCAATCATGTACGTATAAGTGAAAAGAATTAGTAACTTTATTACAAGAAAGGATAATCACAAAATTCTCTCCCTTCTCCAGCTATGTTGAAGTAAGAAGCCTTTACGGCATTTATTTCTATCTTTCATACTAATATTATCTTTCTAATAACAGCAGAAAACTGTTTTTGTAGATAAATATTGCTTCATCATCATATTCTAATATTCTGCTGATATGGTTTTTATTTCTGCTGAGATTTATTAAATTAAGCTTTACTAGTCTGTGAAAATGTAACTTGCAATCATTTCATGTCTACTAAAGGCTGAATTAAATTATGGCAATACAGAGGGTGCTCAACTTACGTGACAGTTCTGTTTCTTAAGCCGTGATAAAACTCAATTTTCCGCCTAAGTCGGAACACACCTAAATTGCACTAGGTAGGTAGGATGGGATAGGATAGGTGGGGGAAGAACAGTAACAGCGTCGAGTGAACTCTCTTAGCCCTATTCAGTGTCATCACTGAAGAGAGGGGGATATAGGATGGGAAGGATTGGGGGGATAAGCACGAAAATTAAAGAAGGAAGAGATGAATAGAGAGGGGCAGACCCTCGTGCTAAGCTTTGATTAAAATTCCAATTTAACTACAGCTTAACATTATCTCATTGCCCAGACATGACTCCCTTTAGCTATTATTTAAAGGTTTGCATTCTTGGTGAGCTCTGTTATTATTTGATTGATTAGTAATAACTGCTATATACCCACAGACACACAGCGCTGATGGATTTAGATGTTCATAAAGCTACAGGTCCTGATGACATATCCCCTCATGTGCTTAAAAAATGCGCAAACACAATATCAGTGGCACTAAGTATCATATTTAAGGAGTCACTGGAGTCGGGGGAGATTCCAAGATGCTGGAAACAAGCAAATGTGATACCTATCTTCAAAAAGGGAAGGAGGGATACGGCTCTGAACTATAGACCAGTTTCCTTGACCAGCATAGTTTGCAAAGTTATGGAGAAACTACTAAGGAAACATCTCTCTCTTCACTTGGAATCCTTCAACTTTTTGTCAGTGAGGCAACATGGCTTCAGAGAAGGTAGATCAACAGTAACAAACTTATTAGAATTTTATGATGAGGTAAGCCAAATCTTACAGGAAAGAGAGGGCTGGGCAGATTGCATATTCCTAGACTTCCAGAAAGCGTTTGACACTGTTCCACATGGGAGACTTATTAGGAAGCTGCAATCAATGGCTAGAATAGGTGGAAATGTTTTGGAATGGATAAAAACTTACTTAGAAGGAAGGGAACAGAGGGTTAGAGTAAGACACTCAGTGTCTGAATGGAGAAGAGTTAGTAGTGGAGTTCCACTGTCGTAGGACTTTTGGCTAGGTGTCAAAGGAAACATTGAACACTCTCTCCAGTGTGTAATAGGATGAGGCCTATGGTTAAAAAGTGTCACGAAGATATATAGCTGGTCCCGTGGGACTCGGCATCTGGCGTATCAAATATCTCAAGAGGGTGAGAGATATAAACCAGTCCTTTATTCCCCATACCACACAGAAACACTTGTCCTAAATGTGAAGTACAAGCCCGGGGGAGATACCCAATGGCAATAGGCAATTACCACCCACTCCTCTGCAATAGGCTCGTTGGATTAGCCCCTCCCCTAAATAGGCGGGAATCCACTTCGAACCTGGAGTTGATTTGCCGAGTTGGATGTCAAGCCACGCCTTGCCCTCAGGGTATTTCAAGAACCACCCAAGGCAGACAGAGTTAGTTAGAACTTTGCCAGGGGCACGAATAGATCAGAGATTGAGTTAATCATAGGGTGGGGGCATTGAGGCGTCGAAGATGTGTTGTACTCTAGAATAAATATAAGATAAAGGAATTACTGCTTGTCCATTCTTACCTTGTACCCGTCTGGTACTAATAATTAGAACGTAGGGTGGAAACCCCTACGTCAATGGTGGCAGCGCAGTACGGATCATCACACCTGGAAAAACATACGAAGAGACTCTCATAACAGAAGAAACCAGTGCGAAGAAAAGAAAATAAGAATGGCAAACGCAGAAATCCAACATCTCCCAATTCAAGAAATGAGTGACGAGGCAAAACACTGGAGAACTCTCGAACTGGAGGAGCACGTGCGGCACCTACAAACTCCTGCCGAGGCCGCTCCGTCGAGAAGGAACTTGGTCGACGCCGACAGAGAAACCGACGCCTCAAACATCGACGAACAGCCTGCCGCTCCGAGCCCCGTGGTGACACAGGGAACGCAGCAGGACAAGCCCCCACCCCGTGCCCTGGTTGTAAAGACGCCTCGAGTCAAAAATTCACTTTTATACCTCGACGGCGCAAATGTAAAAGACCGTGAATGTCCGTCCATAATTCCCGCGACCGACTTCCTGAAATACTTGGGTCTGCGGATGAGAAGTGACGAGTGGTCAAATAGAGAATATTATAAAACTTTGAAGGAACTATTCCTAAGATATTTCTTAGTAAGCCGAAGTGTGACCGGAGCATTGAGTGAAAATGCCCATTACAAGAAGTATAAGTTGCCGGATCCGACCAAGAAGACGGCGATTCGTCGATTTTACTCGAAGAGAAGAAGGAGAACCCCCTCCTTCCTTGCCTTCTGCCATGAAGTTCTTCAGGACCACCTCCTTAAAATAGCTAAGTACTTGTGATCTGTATCCAGTGAGTAATGGGACAATTCTTAAAAGAAATTGAGGTCGGTGGACGCCGCCATTTTATCTTGTAGTTATGCTTTGACTCAGCCAACCCGCCTATAAGGGGTGTGGCGCCTAATAAGTTGATAAAAGTAGAATTTCTGTACCCATTACTAACATGGATAATTTGTACTAATAGCTATAAGCAGTAATAAACTCCGTTTTTTGTTATAATTTGAGTAATGTAAAGAAATTTCGTTGGAAGTGCGTTCCATTTATTTGTATTAATGCTTAGATTGAATTTTAAGAACGCGAATGTATCGATTTTTTAATTGACAAATTTAATGCACGTGAAATCACTATTACAGTATATTAATTTCTTAAGTGTAAGAATTATAGTGAGTAATATACTTGAATCTGCTTTTAAGGTTTTACTTAGAACACGTGTGATTTTCGAGAAAGGAATGCGGAAGTGACCGATCGATCTCCCAACCTCGTTATTATAAATCTGTAGTAATTGTACTGATCCTTGATATTTTAAAGTACGTGTAAAATCATTTTTATATAAATTTCTTAAAGCGTAAGAAATAGAGTGTTAAGATTGCGCCTGTTTTCAAGGTTCTTTCTTTTTTTGTTTGTTTTTTTTCCCCGCGGGAGTAATGTTTTAGCGAAAGAAAGACATAAATGACAGATTGTTTTTTTAATGTTGTTATGATGAAGGGATTAACATTACGATACATGTGTGGCATATTATTTTTGAAGAATAAGAAATTTTGTGATATTGTTTAGGATTAACATTACGATACGTGTGTGGCATTTTATTTTTGAAGAATAAGAAATTTTGTGATATTGTTTAGAGATGAGTTTTTTAATTTCGCGCTATGCAGGCGAAAGTAAGAGTAAATTAGAGGAATTTGTGCTGTCCTAGAATAGGGAAGGATTTTCAGTGTCACCCAAACGTAGCTTCAAGGGAGTAGAATGTTTGTTTGTTCGTGAGAATGGGACCTAGGACTGGTGAGGAAGTCTGTGACCGCACGGCTCAGCCGAGATTTCACCTTTACTCTCCTTCAGAGAGATAAGGAAAAGGGAAACCAACGTTGTAAATAAAAGGGAATTTTACAGAAAGTGGATGATTGTCTTGAAAGTGATATAGCGAATGTGATAGCGAATGAGTATGAATGACTGGGGGTATAATGGGGGGGTTGCTCTAGGGGGTGAAATCGCGGAAAGCACCGTTAGGAAGCATGATTGGGGAGTCTGCGAAGATCGTTCCCCTGCTCCGCCAGGTCCTTCTGCATGCCATATCAGAGTGTATTTATGGGAGGTGATGCGCTGTTGCAATATCTAGTGAGGGATATGTTTGAGAAAGTAATTCTCCACCTGCCCAGATATGGTTGAAATGCCAAGTTTGTTTTATTTTTGTTTTGTCCCCTACTCCGCCATTGAGATTATTATTCGATTTCCGAGAGATTCCAAGATAGATGTTACGTGATAAAGGACGTGAATCTATGAATGATTCTTTATTTTCTTTGCTAGCTGCAGTATATACATTATTTGTCTGAAGAGATATGTTAGATTGATAAAATAAAACTTTGCGAGTTTTAGCCATGATAATGTTTTATCAAAATTATTTCAGCTTGGTCATAAAGAAAGAGTGAGAGCTGACACGAAATGACAACAAGAATGTTACACAGCCGTTTCCCGTATTTGAGAGAGCAGAAGTTGATCCAGAAGCCAAAAGAACAGGGGAAAAAAAAACAGCGCCCACATGCGCAACCCCCGTAAAAGCAGACAGAATAGTTATAAGTCGAACTTCTCCCCGTTCTGAAGGAAATTCTGTTGTATAGTAATTTAAATAAGTCAAATTCGAGATAGTAAAAGAATATATATATTTTATGTTTGAATTGTTTATGTACAACTCCGTACGAGATTTTGAAACTTAAGCAAAATGCATTCTTTACTGTTGCTAATGAAATATACTTTTTGTTTTTATTATTGCATACACAGGGACAGACTTTATATTTTTTCAGATACCCGTTTTTGTTATATAGTTCTTTTTGTATTGAAGAAATCTTTAAAATCTTACTTAAAGAGTTTTGAAAAGATTATCTAGAGATAACTATGGTTAATCCCTATCATTTTCATGAATTTTAGATTACAATTGAGCTAATTAAAGATAATTGAGATTATTAGAGATTATTTGCTGAGTTTTAAATTTAAAACTAATGATATTTAAGTCATTATAAGACGTCTGTTAAGAAAAAGATATTTGTACTTTTGTTGATAGTAGTAGGGATAGTGTCACATATGATTTTAATCTTTTGTTTTAATTTCATCAGAGTGGGTGCGCTCCGACTCAACCCTCTGATTTATAGCAAGAAAAGAGAGAGATTGTCATTATAGACGAGGATGTGTATGCTGTTACAGTAAAGTCCTTATCAAGATTAAACAGAAAGGAATGGATTTATGCTTCGACAGTTCTGCAGTTGTACACTAAGTTCTTTTTGCTTTTGTTTTTGTTAATGAGGGAATGAGAATAGCCGCTGACAATAAACGTAAGACTCTATCGATAGTCATTGCTAACGTTTGTTCACGTTCATTTGTTTATTTATTTTATTATTAGAGATACTCTGCGACAATTTTTTATTTTCAGTACAAGTAAAAGGAAGAGGCCCGTCTCAGCTGACACAGGGTGGAGACCACGACATATTTCAAGGTCGCCCAATCTCTCTCTCTCTCTCTCTCTCCTACCTTTCACTCGACTCTGAGACTGACAGAGGAGCATTTCGATGCTAAAAGAACGTTGCTGTCTTTGATTTTTTTTGTGTGTGTTTTTTTCCAGCGAAGCTAGGCGATAATTGTGCCTACATTTCATTGCAGTCAATAGATTGTTGCATGCTGTTATTGCATAAATACTGGTAAGACATCGGTAGTACCGCCATTTGCATAAATGTTTGTGCCACATGTCGCAACTGTTTAGAGAATAGATAGAACTCCCATTGACAAATTGTGGAGCCAGCGAGTTGCCACTTATGCTATATATATATATACATTGATTATGACAGCAGGAATTTAAATATTAAAAGAGACTGTGTTAGAATGAGCATTACTATGAAGTATAAGTATAGAACTCTGTTCTTACTTCTGAATGCCAGTCTCCATTGTATATATATTGATATTTCTGATTTAGTATACTTATTTTTATTGTTTATTATTCTTATTTTGATCATGATTATTAGTAATGTTATTATGTTGACTGATATTGTTGCTATCTCTCAATGGCCTGTTGCTAATTATTATTTTTGAAATGAAATCAGCAGTAACTTGATGATTTGTATCTTTTATCTGAATTCATACTTGATGTTACTGTAGCCACCGCTAATAAGAATGTTTCTTTAGTGGCTTTTCTCAGCATTTAATGATTGTTCTTTTTGACATTTATAGTAGAGTAATGCTATGTAGCAGTTGCTAAGCCCTAAGTATCTTGGAATAATAATCTAGTTGTGTAGACACATACCTTCCATTACCACCCTATTCCTAGGCAGCCCCGACCTGCAAGTTCTAAAAGTCTTTAGATTTTGTCCGCTCAGACAAGTCCCTAGTGCCCATTGAATAGAGATTGCAATCACTTGCAGTTGCAGGGGAGGCAAAGTATAGCCTCGATTACCAACGTATGGCCATTGTTGGTACCCTGAAGTCATAGGGAACCTTTCTTACAACTGTAGTAGTGACAGAGGTTCAAATTTTCATCCCGAGGTCTGCTTCGAAGGTACGTGTGGATGGCCGTACGGAAGAGAAATCGCTGTGACGTTGCAAGGTCTCCTGCGTGGTGGTCTTAGTCAAGATCGCCCGAGGGCGGGACGAGGAAGCCAGGCTGGAAGGATTAGAAAGGTGCCGAATCCTCCCTTTTTGTCTTGCCTATCCGAGTAAAGGAGATATGGTAACAAACCTGGGCCTGCAGCAAGGACGGCGGGGGAGTGAAAAAATGAAATCCCCGAGGGAAACCGTGGAATCGCGCCTAGCAAGAATTCATGAGCAAGAGACAGAGAAAATAAAAGTCGTCCTAGACAGAGAAAACAAAGTCCTAAAAAAAAACACTCTAAAAGGCCATGTAAATGAAAAAAATGAAATCCCACAGAGAAACCGTGGAATCGCGCCTAGCAAGAATTCATGAGCAAGGGAAGGAAAGAAATAAAAGTTTTAAACTACTTTAAAAAACCATGTAAGTGAAAAAATGAAATCCCGGAAACAAGGAAATCCCCATACATGTCATAACTGTAGTGAAAAGAGAGGAAAAGAAACACAGAAATATTTTAAAATATTTTAATAATACCTTTAGAAGCCACGTAAACGCGTTGATGGGATTCAAACAGAAAGAAAAATAATCCCTATACATGTCCAAACTTTAGTGAAGAGAGAAAGAAGGGTATTTAAAAATCCCTTATTAGTTAATTAAAATTACCCCCGTATTAGAACTGAAAAAATGGGAAAGAAAATGTCCCCACCGTCTTTGTCCACTGTGCTAAAAGACAAAATATTTATTTTTATTTTTATTTTTTTTGTTTTACTAGCTTTAAGATAATTTTAAGCGAAAACTCAGAGTCTCCCTTAGATATAGTTTTGAATAAGTGCCATTGATAAATTGTATGATTTGCACTAAGAGTAATAAGTTGCTTTTCTGCTTGAATAATATCAGTGTTTTGCTTAGATGTTATCACAGTTTTGCTTTAGTATTATTCTTGTTTGAATTATGATTTAATCTTTAGGTTCATTAAGTTTTTATATTAATTGGTCTCTGAATAGTAATTGCATATTGAAATAGTAAATGTTTTGACTTTACACACAGTAAAACATGTTTTGTTTCAGGAGTAGTTTTTAAGGCTTAATTTTAAGACAAATCAATGCCCCCTAATAATGATAGGAATAGAATTTATTAAGATAAGGTTTCTTATAGAAATTACTGTTGATGTTATGGTCTATATCATTTTAAATGTGTATACATGCCAATACTCTACCTCATTTGTTTGCTAATGTTCTACATGAGTCATAATTTTACTGTAACTAACTCAATTTTGTCTTTTGAAGAAACGACGAGAAGTAGATGAATTAATGTTTTGATTTAAACTGACTTTTGATCTTAATTAATGTTTGATATTAGTTATACACTGAAATTATACTGTTTAAGGTTATGTTTGTTTAAATATAAGAATATGTTTGTATTAAAGATTTCCAACAAGGAAATAGACTCTGCATGCTCTAGTTGTCTGTAGAAGTACTATATATATGTTATGTTTGTGTAATTTGTTTAGGGTTCATAGAAATAGGATTTCTTAGATAATAGCTTAAGTAATTCGGCCCCGTTTTTATTGTAAACAAATGTTAGTTTAGGATGATGAAACTGAAATAAGAGATATTTCAGTGTAGTGGGGAGGGATGTCGTAGGACTTTTGGCTAGGTGTCAAAGGAAACATTGAACACTCTCTCCAGTGTGTAATAGAATGAGGCCCATGGTTAAAAAGTGTCACGAAGATATATAGCTGGTCCCGTGGGACTCGGCATCTGGCGTATCAAATATCTCAAGAGGGTGAGAGATATAAACCAGTCCTTTATTCCCCATACCACACAGAAACACTTGTCCTAAATGTGAAGTACAAGCCCGGGGGAGATACCCAATGGCAATAGGCAATTACCACCCACTCCTCTGCAATAGGCTCGTTGGATTAGCCCCTCCCCTAAATAGGCGGGAATCCACTTCGAACCTGGAGTTGATTTGCCGAGTTGGATGTCAAGCCACGCCTTGCCCTCAGGGTATTTCAAGAACCACCCAAGGCAGACAGAGTTAGTTAGAACTTTGCCAGGGGCACGAATAGATCAGAGATTGAGTTAATCATAGGGTGGGGGCATTGAGGCGTTGAAGATGTGTTGTACTCTAGAATAAATATAAGATAAAGGAATTACTGCTTGTCCATTCTTACCTTGTACCCATCTGGTACTAATAATTAGAACGTAGGGTGGAAACCCCTACGTCACCACAGGGTTCAGTTTTAGGGCCACTTTTGTTCCTTGTATATGTAAATGACCTACCAGAGTCTGTAAATTCATTCATGAATATGTTTGCAGATGATGCAAAGATTGTGAAGAAAGTAAAAAACGAGAACAATGGTAGAGAACTTCAGGAGGATCTAAATAATCTGCATGAGTGGTCAGAAAAGTGGCTAATGAAATTCAATACTTCAAAATGTAAGGTAATGAGAATGGGTACAAGTGCAAGAAGGCCCAAGCTTGACTACTCGGTGGCTGGAGTACAACTTCAAGAGACAGAAAATGAGAGAGATCTAGGAGTAAACATACTGGCAGATTTGTCTCCAGAAATACATATAAATGGCATAGTAAGGGCAGCATATGCATTCTTATCAAATGTAAGGGTAGCCTTCAGGCACATGGACAAGGAAATGTTCAGAAATATTTATGTAACCTATGTGAGGCCAAAACTCGAATATGCAGCCCCCTTTTGGAATCCGCACTTGAAAAAGCACATAGCTAAGCTTGAAAAAGTTCAAAGACATGCCACGAAACTGGTGCCAGAAATACGCAATCTCAGTTATGATGAGAGGCTGAGGGAATTAGACTTACCATCACTCGAAGCTAGAAGAGTGAGGGGGGATATGGTGACAGTCTTTAAATTCCTTCATGGTTATGATAGAGTGGATAGGGATCAATATTTTGATATGGCTGGCTCTAGAACTAGAGGTCATAGTTTGAAGCTTGGTAAGAAAACTTCTTTGCAGGATGTAAGGAAATACTTTTTCAGTGTAAGAGTAGTTGATAATTGGAATTGGCTAAGCGAGGAGGTAATTAATGCTATCTCAATCCATAGTTTTAAGGACAGGTATGATAAGTATCACTAAGTATAAAATGGAAGCGATCAGGAGACGGGAAGATACGAGCTTTGGGCTCTTTCCCGTAAACACAATTAGGTAATCACACAGAACACAGGAAGAGATGGGAAAGATCAAAAACTTGTTGCAAGAGGCAAGAAGGTTAAATGATGAAAGGAATGAAGAAGAGAAGAAAAATTTTCGTTACAGAGTTCTTCCAGACAAAGGGGAGATAAAGAAGATAATGACAGAAGATCAGGGGATGGGGCCTCATTAAGATTGTTATACACAAATGCTGATGGATTAGCTGGTAAGGCAGTAGAATTAAAAGATAGGATTCACAACAGTAAGGCAGATATAGTAGCAATTACAGAGACTAAGTTGAGTGAGGACATAAACAGTGTCACAGTTTTTCCTAAGGGCTTCAGAATACTAAGGGTTGAAAGATCTGAGAGGACTGGTGGAGGGATAGCACTGCTCATAAGTGAAAGGATTCAAGTTGAAGAAATAAACTTGGCTATAGAAAGTGAGTTCAAGGAATTTCTTGTTGCTCGCATAAATACTGGGTCAGAGAGCATTATAATAAGTGTTGTATACAACCCACCAAGGAACCAAAATAGGTTTGAAGTTTATGAGGAAAGTCATATAGGTACTATTGAAGTCATAAACTCAGTTGTTAACATGGCACGGGAAAAAAAATGTAAGATTTTGATTATGGGAGACTTTAATCATAAAGAGATAGATTGGATAAATCTTGACCCACACAGTGGTGAGGACTCATTCGGGGCAAGATTCCTAGATTGCGTACAAGGGAATTTCCTACACCAACATGTAATGGAACCAACAAGGGCCAGGGGTGGGGATGAGCCATCACTACTTGATCTAGTGTTCACAGATAATGTGTTGGATATTGAAAAAATTGAGTATGAACCACCAATTGGAAAGAGTGACCACTGTGTGTTGTTGATGGAGTATATCATTGAAGATATTCTTCCTGAGAGTAGAGGCACTGAGGACACGAGGAGGAACTATCCAAAAGGAGATTACATCAAAATGAATGAGCTTTTTGCAGTTATTGACTGGAGAACCTTATTTTACAACAAATCTGTACAAGAAATGTATGACATCTTTTGTGAGAAATATGGGAAGATAGTAGATTGCTGCATACCTGTCACCAAAGTAGGCGTAATTCATGCCAGAGAGAAATGGTTCGATAATGGGTGTAAAAGAGCTAAGGAGTGGAGAGACAAATGCTGGAAAAGGTATAGGAGGAGAAAAAACATAAATGCCTGGCAAACCTACAAAAGAGCAAGAAATGACTACCTAAGTAAAAGGAGAGAGGCAGAGAGAGACTATGAGAGGGACATCACCAGGAAGGCTAAAGAAAATCCCAAGCTTTTCCACAGCTTTATCAGAGGAAAACTGAAGGTAAAAGAACAGGTTTTAAGGCTAAAGAGAGCGGATGGAAGCATCACTGAGACGGATGAAGAGATCTGCAAAGAATTGAACAAGGAGTTTCAGTCAGTATTTACAGTAGAAAATACCACACCCCCTCAGATTGCAGTGATAGAAGCTCAAGGGCCGGTAGTAGAGAACATCAACCTTACAGCCCACAGAGGTATGCAAAGCGCTGATGGATTTAGATGTTCATAAAGCTACAGGTCCTGATGACATATCCCCTCATGTGCTTAAAAAATGCGCAAACACAATATCAGTGGCACTAAGTATCATATTTAAGGAGTCCCTGGAGTCGGGGGAGATTCCAAGATGCTGGAAACAAGCAAATGTGATACCTATCTTCAAAAAGGGAAGGAGGGATACGGCTCTGAACTATAGACCAGTTTCCTTGACCAGCATAGTTTGCAAAGTTATGGAGAAACTACTAAGGAAACATATCTCTCTTCACTTGGAATCCTTCAACTTTTTGTCAGTGAGGCAACATGGCTTCAGAGAAGGTAGATCAACAGTAACAAACTTATTAGAATTTTATGATGAGGTAAGCCAAATCTTACAGGAAAGAGAGGGCTGGGCAGATTGCATATTCCTAGACTTCCAGAAAGCGTTTGACACTGTTCCACATGGGAGACTTATTAGGAAGCTGCAATCAATGGCTAGAATAGGTGGAAATGTTTTGGAATGGATAAAAACTTACTTAGAAGGAAGGGAACAGAGGGTTAGAGTAAGACACTCAGTGTCTGAATGGAGAAGAGTTAGTAGTGGAGTTCCACAGGGTTCAGTTTTAGGGCCACTTTTGTTCCTTGTATATGTAAATGACCTACCAGAGTCTGTAAATTCATTCATGAATATGTTTGCAGATGATGCAAAGATTGTGAAGAAAGTAAAAAACGAGAACAATGGTAGAGAACTTCAGGAGGATCTAAATAATCTGCATGAGTGGTCAGAAAAGTGGCTAATGAAATTCAATACTTCAAAATGTAAGGTAATGAGAATGGGTACAAGTGCAAGAAGGCCCAAGCTTGACTACTCGGTGGCTGGAGTACAACTTCAAGAGACAGAAAATGAGAGAGATCTAGGAGTAAACATACTGGCAGATTTGTCTCCAGAAATACATATAAATGGCATAGTAAGGGCAGCATATGCATTCTTATCAAATGTAAGGGTAGCCTTCAGGCACATGGACAAGGAAATGTTCAGAAATATTTATGTAACCTATGTGAGGCCAAAACTCGAATATGCAGCCCCCTTTTGGAATCCGCACTTGAAAAAGCACATAGCTAAGCTTGAAAAAGTTCAAAGACATGCCACGAAACTGGTGCCAGAAATACGCAATCTCAGTTATGATGAGAGGCTGAGGGAATTAGACTTACCATCACTCGAAGCTAGAAGAGTGAGGGGGGGATATGGTGACAGTCTTTAAATTCCTTCATGGTTATGGTAGAGTGGATAGGGATCGATATTTTGATATGGCTGGCTCTAGAACTAGAGGTCATAGTTTGAAGCTTGGTAAGAAAACTTCTTTGCAGGATGTAAGGAAATACTTTTTCAGTGTAAGAGTAGTTGATAATTGGAATTGGCTAAGCGAGGAGGTAGTTAATGCTATCTCAATCCATAGTTTTAAGGACAGGTATGATAAGTATCACTAAGTATAAAATGGAAGCGATCAGGAGACGGGAAGATACGAGCTTTGGGCTCTTTCCCGTAAACACAATTAGGTAATCACACAGAACACAGGAAGAGATGGGAAAGATCAAAAACTTGTTGCAAGAGGCAAGAAGGGTAAATGATGAAAGGAATGAAGAAGAGAAGAAAAATTTTCGTTACAGAGTTCTTCCAGACAAAGGGGAGATAAAGAAGATAATGACAGAAGATCAGGGGATGGGGCCTCATTAAGATTGTTATACACAAATGCTGATGGATTAGCTGGTAAGGCAGTAGAATTAAAAGATAGGATTCACAACAGTAAGGCAGATATAGTAGCAATTACAGAGACTAAGTTGAGTGAGGACATAAACAGTGTCACAGTTTTTCCTAAGGGCTTCAGAATACTAAGGGTTGAAAGACCTGAGAGGACTGGTGGAGGGATAGCACTGCTCATAAGTGAAAGGATTCAAGTTGAAGAAATAAACTTGGCTATAGAAAGTGAGTTCAAGGAATTTCTTGTTGCTCGCATAAATACTGGGTCAGAGAGCATTATAATAAGTGTTGTATACAACCCACCAAGGAACCAAAATAGGCTTGAAGTTTATGAGGAAAGTCATATAGGTACTATTGAAGTCATAAACTCAGTTGTTAACATGGCACGGGAAAAAAAATGTAGGATTTTGATTATGGGAGACTTTAATCATAAAGAGATAGATTGGATAAATCTTGACCCACACAGTGGTGAGGACTCATTCGGGGCAAGATTCCTAGATTGCGTACAAGGGAATTTCCTACACCAACATGTAATGGAACCAACAAGGGCCAGGGGTGGGGATGAGCCATCACTACTTGATCTAGTGTTCACAGATAATGTGTTGGATATTGAAAAAATTGAGTATGAACCACCAATTGGAAAGAGTGACCACTGTGTGTTGTTGATGGAGTATATCATTGAAGATATTCTTCCTGAGAGTAGAGGCACTGAGGACACGAGGAGGAACTATCCAAAAGGAGATTACATCAAAATGAATGAGCTTTTTGCAGTTATTGACTGGAGAACCTTATTTTACAACAAATCTGTACAAGAAATGTATGACATCTTTTGTGAGAAATATGGGAAGATAGTAGATTGCTGCATACCTGTCACCAAAGTAGGCGTAATTCATGCCAGAGAGAAATGGTTCGATAATGGGTGTAAAAGAGCTAAGGAGTGGAGAGACAAATGCTGGAAAAGGTATAGGAGGAGAAAAAACATAAATGCCTGGCAAACCTACAAAAGAGCAAGAAATGACTACCTAAGTAAAAGGAGAGAGGCAGAGAGAGACTATGAGAGGGACATCACCAGGAAGGCTAAAGAAAATCCCAAGCTTTTCCACAGCTTTATCAGAGGAAAACTGAAGGTAAAAGAACAGGTTTTAAGGCTAAAGAGAGCGGATGGAAGCATCACTGAGACGGATGAAGAGATCTGCAAAGAATTGAACAAGGAGTTTCAGTCAGTATTTACAGTAGAAAATACCACACCCCCTCAGATTGCAGTGATAGAAGCTCAAGGGCCGGTAGTAGAGAACATCAACCTTACAGCCCACAGAGGTATGCAAAGCGCTGATGGATTTAGATGTTCATAAAGCTACAGGTCCTGATGACATATCCCCTCATGTGCTTAAAAAATGCGCAAACACAATATCAGTGGCACTAAGTATCATATTTAAGGAGTCCCTGGAGTCGGGGGAGATTCCAAGATGCTGGAAACAAGCAAATGTGATACCTATCTTCAAAAAGGGAAGGAGGGATACGGCTCTGAACTATAGACCAGTTTCCTTGACCAGCATAGTTTGCAAAGTTATGGAGAAACTACTAAGGAAACATATCTCTCTTCACTTGGAATCCTTCAACTTTTTGTCAGTGAGGCAACATGGCTTCAGAGAAGGTAGATCAACAGTAACAAACTTATTAGAATTTTATGATGAGGTAAGCCAAATCTTACAGGAAAGAGAGGGCTGGGCAGATTGCATATTCCTAGACTTCCAGAAAGCGTTTGACACTGTTCCACATGGGAGACTTATTAGGAAGCTGCAATCAATGGCTAGAATAGGTGGAAATGTTTTGGAATGGATAAAAACTTACTTAGAAGGAAGGGAACAGAGGGTTAGAGTAAGACACTCAGTGTCTGAATGGAGAAGAGTTAGTAGTGGAGTTCCACAGGGTTCAGTTTTAGGGCCACTTTTGTTCCTTGTATATGTAAATGACCTACCAGAGTCTGTAAATTCATTCATGAATATGTTTGCAGATGATGCAAAGATTGTGAAGAAAGTAAAAAACGAGAACAATGGTAGAGAACTTCAGGAGGATCTAAATAATCTGCATGAGTGGTCAGAAAAGTGGCTAATGAAATTCAATACTTCAAAATGTAAGGTAATGAGAATGGGTACAAGTGCAAGAAGGCCCAAGCTTGACTACTCGGTGGCTGGAGTACAACTTCAAGAGACAGAAAATGAGAGAGATCTAGGAGTAAACATACTGGCAGATTTGTCTCCAGAAATACATATAAATGGCATAGTAAGGGCAGCATATGCATTCTTATCAAATGTAAGGGTAGCCTTCAGGCACATGGACAAGGAAATGTTCAGAAATATTTATGTAACCTATGTGAGGCCAAAACTCGAATATGCAGCCCCCTTTTGGAATCCGCACTTGAAAAAGCACATAGCTAAGCTTGAAAAAGTTCAAAGACATGCCACGAAACTGGTGCCAGAAATACGCAATCTCAGTTATGATGAGAGGCTGAGGGAATTAGACTTACCATCACTCGAAGCTAGAAGAGTGAGGGGGGATATGGTGACAGTCTTTAAATTCCTTCATGGTTATGATAGAGTGGATAGGGATCGATATTTTGATATGGCTGGCTCTAGAACTAGAGGTCATAGTTTGAAGCTTGGTAAGAAAACTTCTTTGCAGGATGTAAGGAAATACTTTTTCAGTGTAATAGTTGATAATTGGAATTGGCTAAGCGAGGAGGTAGTTAATGCTATCTCAATCCATAGTTTTAAGGACAGGTATGATAAGTATCACTAAGTATAAAATGGAAGCGATCAGGAGACGGGAAGATACGAGCTTTGGGCTCTTTCCCGTAAACACAATTAGGTAATCACCCAAATGTACACTTGCAATATTTAGGGAGTTTGTAGTAAGTTCTCGAGTTTTTGCTTTATCTGGTATATACCTGTTCTGGAGGATTTCCTGATAATATTGGGGAAATTCTTTTCCACCGGGATTGGTCACAGTTTCTTTCATTATTTAAGTTATTTGTTTCCTGGAGTAATTCTTGAAAGTCCATTTCCATTCTTCCCCAGGATTTAGATGCCAATTTAAATAAATATGTATTTAGTGCCAAACTTTCAGGCTCTTGTGAATCTCTTCCATTCTCTCTACATATGGTGTTTTAGAAAGAATTCTCCTTAAATTTATATTCTGGATGGCTTAGAGTTTTAAAATACATACATTTGGATAATATGCACATCGGTATTGGAGGGTATATTAATATAGGTCTTATTAAAGTTTTGTATAAAGTGAATCTATTTTTGGTTTTTACCATGTTAAATAGCTTGGTTGATTCCATTTTACACTGTATTAATCTATTGTTTATGTGTGGCTTCACTCCTGTTTTGTTTAAAGTTAGACCCAGGGTTTTCAGGCTATTGGAGAAATTTATTTTTTTTATTAATTATCACATCCGATGGTTTATAAGCTGAAATAGATAAAAGTTGGAATTTGTTACTATTGGTTTTAATTTTCCATTTTTTCTCGTAGTCATTTATTTTTATTATTTCACGTTGAGTTTTTCTTGCTAAATAGTTCTTATGGTCAGTAATTATTTGGGTAATATCATCGGCGAATATGTGTTGTGCATCCTGCTTCTGGTTTTGGTATATCTCTTGTGAAGATAGCATAGAGAAGCGGACTCAGATTCGATCCTTGGGGAACACCTGCTCTGAGTTCAAATTGAGTTCCCATGTGTTCGTTTATTATAATACTGACTTTCTGTTAGATATAAAGTCTGATAGAATTTTTGTTATTAATGGGGGTAACTGAAGTTCTATAATCTTAAATCTAAGTCCATCTCTCTATACTTTGTCAAAAGCAGAGGAGACTTCTCTGCTCAAAACATTGCACTTTCTCTTGAGGCGTTGTGAGATGGCTATTTTCTCGTATATATACGTTAGAACTGTATGTGTGCCCCTGCCTCTTCTGAATCCGTGTTGGTTGGGGGGAAAAAGGTCATTTAATTCTAAATATTTGCATGCTCGGGAGTGTATTATTTTTTCGAATATTTTCCCTGGTACTCCTAAGAGATATATTGGACGATAATTTTCGGATAAGGTAGTGTTTTTCCCGGGCTTTGGTATAAAAATCATTACTGATGTCTTAAATAGTTTCGGAAAGTAGCCTGTAGATAAACAAGAATTAAAAATATCTAGTAGTTCAAGAATTGCTATATTTGGTAAATGGGTTAATATTAGTTTATTAATGCCTGAACATCCTGGGGATTTATTTTTGATATTGTTAATGATGTCTTTAATGTCGGCTATTGTGACTGGAGATATTAGATCGTCCCCTGGGGCTAATCTATTTAAATCTACGTTTAAATGAGGTGTAGTTAAACCTTCGTTTTCTCTTAAGAAGTTACATATTATTCTTTCATGTTCTTGATCGTAGTTTGTATTTTCTTCTTCACTAATATTAAAAATATTTTCCCATGTTTTTCTAAATTTTTCTTCTTTTTCTTTGCTGGTGAATAGCTTTTTATTGTTATTGTCTATTAAATACGGCGTTGATTCTTTGCAGTTACCCATTAACTTCTTTATATCATTCCAAAAATTTTGGGATCCTTTTCTTTGTTTTGAAGCTTCATTATTATATTTTCCCAATCATTATTATATGATCTGGTAATTCTTTTTGTAATTCCTCTTTTATCGTTCTCAGTTCAGTTAAAGCTTGGGGGCTCCAGGGGCTTCTGCCGACGTTATTTGATAAGGTTATGCATTTTTCATTTAGTTTCGGGTGGGGTAAGGTTTTCGTCGTTTCTAAAGGTATATGATTTTCTATTGCTATATTAATTATGTCATACCACTGTTTCAGGTGTTCTTCTATATCTAAGGTTGAATTAATGGCGGTATTTCTCGTGTTTTCTTGAGTGAATTTTTCATCTAGGAAAGATTGAAAAGTATCCCAGTCTGCATTTTTAAGGTCTCTTGTTGAGGGAATTCTAATTGCTATAGGTTCTGTTGATAATTTAATTATTAATGGCAAGTGGTCGGAAGGGGTTAAGGGACCCTTTTCTATGGAATAATTCAGGTAATGGTTATTATTGCTTATAACTATATCCGGTTTTGAGGTTTCAGATCCATGAGTCATGGTTCTGAAATCGGGTCCAAGTCTTCATATTAAGTTATTATTTAGCAATGTATTTAAAATCTTTCCAATTACGTTCTTTCTATTGTGTCCTAGTATGTGATGTTTAGCATTAAGATCGCCAATTAGGTATGTTGGGATGTTTTTCCTTATTAATTTTAATATATCTTCATAGGGGATTTCCATTCTATGTGGTATGTTGTTCCAATAATTATGGGTCTGTTTTTTGTTTCTATTTTAATTGCTAAAAAATCATTAGTAAAGTCGTCTATAATTTGATGAATAATATTTCTTTTAATGGCAATAGCTACACCTGCATTTTCTTCATTTAAAATATATCTCTGATATTTATTGTATCCGTAAAATTAGATATTTTTGTTTATTTTTGAAGTACTATTTAGTAGTATGGTATCTGGGTCTATTTCTTTGCATACATTATATAATTCGCTGCTTCTAGGTTTGGTCCAAGCTAACACGTTATGTGGAATTATTGTTAGTTTATTGTAGTAATTTGCCATATTGAATATAAAAAAGTTATGTATTTATACTTGAGGAGGATGATATTCTTTTATATAACCCCTGGGCTAGTGCATTAAAGTGCTTTCTTTCCAAATATTGGATTCTTACGTCAGACAGCTCAATTTTATTTTGCTCTAAATATAGATGGACCTGATGAGGCTGGTAGCTGCTATTGATGTAAATGTATTAAGCTTATTAGTTCTAAGAAGCGTATCTCTAATCATTTTTATCTCCATATCAGAAGGAGGATGTCATCGTTTTTTCCTATTATTTTAAAGTTTAAGTCTTCCCTCAGCTTTACTCTCTCTCTCTTTGCTTCATAGCAGACTCTTCGTTCTTTTGTTGTTCTGCAGTTTGTTTCGAGATCTTTTTATTTTCTGTTGCCATATTGGATGTTTATTTGGGGATTGCTCCCAATGGAGACTGAGTTGGACGTTTTTTCTTGGCCTGAGCAGATTGTTCTTCTTCTGGTTCGATTTCTTCTTCCATCCTCTCTTCTTCTTCTTCTCTCACTTCTTCTACAGTTGCAGATACAGCTTCTTTTGCTGCAGTCAGCTTAGGATTGTTGGGTATACTTTTAGGGAGACTAATCCTTGGTAAACCATTCAATTCGTAAATTTCATTTACTCTGTCTTCAAATGACCCTGGATTGATGGAGTCCATCATCTGGCCATAAACCATGGCACTAATTATCACTGTGGTCATTTTGTCAGCATCGATCGGGAATTTGAGTTCTAGTTGTATTTGTCTGCCCGAGGAGGGAGGGGGTTTGGCTGCCCCCAACATATCAGCAAATGTAGGTTATATCACCAACCTATGCTAATGCAGTAGTTAAGTTCATAATCTAACACATAAAAATCATCTTTCTATGACATATGAAAACATAACTAGGACTATAAAAGAGAGCAATCCTTTATATACAGTATACAGTACAGTATTCCTTACCGTTATTCCTGTGGTTGGTTTGCAAACTAGAAGGGGCATTGCAGGGGAGGGAGGGACAGGCTTATTGGGAGGAGGAAGCTGGAGAGACTGGAACAGGTTAGTGTGGAGAGGTAAGAGAACCACGGTGAATCCAAGACCCCTCTGACGGCCTTAGTGTACCTGGTAGTGTTGGGGTCCTCAGCCTCAAACTTTGCCATCCCTTACACTATCAGAGCAAAACCTTCTTCTATGCCCTTGCTTGTAAATCTCTTGGGCTCTGGGGTTGGCATTTCTTCCTCCTCTTATATCATCTGCTTTTCCAGTTGAATAAGGTCCTCAGCAGATAACTCCTCTCCACTGAGGACACAGAGGTTTCCATACGCCATTCAAGCTTGTCTGCTGAACTTCCTCCCAAGATTCAGCAATGTTCTTGACAGTTTGAAGAGTCCAGTTCTTGTCCTTCTCAGTTACCCTGAGAGCCATAGAGATTGTCCTTTGGAGGTAGTACGCCTTGAGAGAGGCAATGACACCTTGATCCATTGGTTGTAACAGGGTGGTAATATTAGGTGGAAGGTAAACCACCTTGACATAAGGATGAAAGTCATCCAAATAGGCAGGGTGTCCAGGGGCATTTTCCAGCAATAACAACACCTTAAAGGGCAGACCCTTAGAAGCACAGTACCTCTGCACTTCTGGCACTAAATAGTTGCTGAACAAATCCTTGAAAATCTGAAGGGTTACCCAAGCCTTCTTGCTCTACTTTGCATGCAGTTGACCCTTCCAAATGCCCCTGAGTGCATAGTCTCTCCTTGCTGACTTTATGGCCTGGTGCTCTCTTCTCCTTAGCATAAGCTTCCAGAACAAGCCAGACTCATCCAAATGAAACACTTGTTCAGTACAGTAATCCCCCTCTTTAATTCTCAGCAAACGCACTAGGAAAATCACTTGCTGTTTTCTCATCACCACTAGCAGCCTCACCTTGCACCTTAAGGTTATAAAAATTAGCACGAGCCTTAAACCACATGAACCAACCCCTACTGCCCACAAACTCTTTACTTTCGCTCCCTTCCCCCTTTTCACTGCATTAAACAATCTATTAACTTTCCCTTAAATCACCATGAGGCTCACTAGGCTATGCTGTTGATGCTTTCTATTTCAATCATTAGGCCACTGTGCTGCTTAATAATCACAGAGGACATCCTGGGAGCAGAACCTTTTACATGTTCAAGGAAGCGATCTTTATCCTTGATAACTGTCACTATGGTCGAATGGTATAACCCCAGTGATTGGCCAATGTTGGTAGCAGTTTCTCCCTTTTCGAAGCGTTTCATTATATCTAATTTCACTTCCATTGTGATGGCTCTCCTTTTCTTCGAAGCACTGCCATTAGAATCTCCTATACGCTTGGGAGGCATGATACAGACTAAAAATTATTGCAAACACGAGCGAAACAAATCGAAGAGCAAATAGGCACTAAGCAATATGGCATATGATTGGGAACAGGGCGACGCATCTACCTCAGTCTAATGCCGCATGACAACAGATTCTTCCACCACACTCAACAAACCGTTCCAAGTGCGAAATTTGTATTTACAACTATGTACATATACCTGCATTTGATAATTTTGTAAATAATTCAAACTAGGTACTTCACATAATCAATAAAAACATTAACGATATATACATACACAACAATGCCGCGTGACAACATATTCATCCGCAACTCTCAACAAACTGTCCAGCGTGCGAAGATCGTATTTACTACTAAGTATTTGGTAATTTTGTAAATAAATTCCCACTCGGGTTTTTTACATAACCAACCATGTAGTAAGATGGCCCATGGCGATACTACAGATGAAGGGTCTTTAGGACTTAAATAGGACTATCCAGGACAGTTCGATGTTAATTCTCCAGTTATGGTTCTTTTTCTTTGCCTACATCATCACCAAATATTCTTGATATTCGTTACACATCTCTTATCATCCCTTCACATCTGAGAAGTCACAACATTCCTCATGTTTCTTTTTACTTTAAGTTTTCTCTGTGTCCAGGCCCGATGGGGGCAGATATATATATATTTTTTTTGGTCCCGTCCTGGTGTCACAATCACTTAAAAAGATACATAAAAAAATAAATTAATAGCAACATTAACTTGATAGATATGTAAACAACAATGCCGCATGACAATGTATTGTTCCGCCACACTACAAATTGCTCAGCATGTAAAATTCAACTTTACGACGCAAACCACATAGGTAGGTAGGTGGTAAAAAATAAAAATAAAATATATATATATATATATTATATAAATAAATAAAAAAAATTATAATAATAATAATATCGCGTTGCTCGAAAAAAGGCTTTATTAATAATTTATGGGAGATGCATCAAAACCACGAAACATTGTAAAACCATGACCCCCTGTATTTAATTCTTAAAAATAAAGATGGAAAAATATATAATGTAAAGTGAACATCTGTATATCAGAGGGAATGCCTGCATGCCCATGTCCTTGTGTATAGTTACGGACATAAGAAAATCTGACTTAAAAAGAAAGACAAAAAATATAAGTAACAGACTGAGAGGATACTGTGGGAAAGCTTTTAGTAACAAGAAGATTAACTGACAGACAGCATGGTATGAAACCTATTATTGGTCCAGTTTGTCCATTGCTGCAATACTTGAGCATACACTGTTGTTATATGTACTAGCTCTTGTCAGTGGTGCAGATTATATTGTAAAGAAAACAAAGAAATTGCTGTCAGTTCAATATATATACAAGTGTATGGAAAGGCTACAGACACAGAAAAGGCCTATTCAAAGGGTAGTCATTATACTCATACACACATTAACACTACATTAGACCTAACAGGTAAAATCTAAATGAAATCTTAAATAACACATGTTCTCGTCATGCAAAATTTCTTAATTCTGTTACCACATAGTCTCATGCAGATTCCCTGAAATTTTGTTTACCACATAGTAAACAAGGAAAATATTAGTTACTATAATTAGTTTAAAAAAAAAAAAAAATCTGATTTGCAACGTCTCTAGCGATAAAATTTTTGTGAGCAGCCTAAGAATTATTCATTTCAATACTCCGAGCCAATGGTTATCGGGTTTCATGTGCAATGTTACAAAACAAAATATTTTTTTTTTATGAAAATCAGCATGTGTAGGTCCCTGTTCGGGCATCAATTATATTGTGAGGAGGTTGTTGTTGCTGTTAAATTTCTGTTTTACTAAGAGGACTCAAAGTACTGAACTCGGTTAAGAGCTCACACAGACAGGACAGATATTACTGTACTTGCACACCCCACTCGTACTACCACTACTCAGTTAAAGGAAGCTCAGAATTCAACTTTCTTTTAACTTTGGATATGCAATAACTCATTAAAAAAATCTGAATTAATTTTTGGAAAGCTGGAACAAATTTAAAATTTAAATTTATGGAAAGCTGCCTTGAATCCCGGAGGTGACGAGCACAATTCCGATTCCTGGCACCACAGTCTTCCACGCAGGCAGAGTAGAATAGAGGACACTGTGATTGCAGAAACAGAATTGACACACTGTTAATAATGGAAAACTGAAGGCACGAGCACACAAATAATGAGTTTCCAATATTACTCTACTGGATGAAAATATTTTGGTTAGTCACAGCTAACCAGAAATATTTACGCTACCGTAAGAGCATACAAACCCATTAATTATTTGCTGGCATTAGCGTAAAAATATTTATTCACAATAAATGAAGAATAAGCGAGACAAACACAGTATGTATTCCTTACATTGTGGGTAACCATAAACGTTTGCAATGCCAATCGGGCAAATTTACTTATCAATTATTAGAAATTTATATGGTAAAACACTTTATTTATGATACAGGAAGAACCTAGAAAATAAATATGTATTCATTAAATTTTGGTTACCAAAAAAAAAAAAATATTTGCAGTGCAAAAAGGACAAAACCACTTTCTGAAGTATTTGCAACTTATAACTCAAAACACTTTATTCCAAAGAAATGAGGAATCAGCAAGATAAATACAGTATGTATTCATTAAATTACGGTTAATAAGAAACATTTGCAATGCCAACAGGGCAAAATTACTTATTAATTATTTGCATTTTATAGCAAAAACACTCTAGTTAAATTATTAAATATCTGCAACTTGTATAGTAAATCACTTTATTTACGAGCTTTGACGTAAAACACTTTATTTACGATGATATAAAAGGGTAAAATGAAAATAGAATTCGTTAGGAAAAGGGATAGATTTCTAAGTGGTAATGAGCAATCTTCTAAGGACGAGATTTCACTATGACACCCTCAATGAAAGAAATTTCTTATCAATGTATATCGGCAGTAATTTCCAGGTCAAGGAATTAAATTTGGCAAATGAGATTCCAGTTAGGTAATCTATAAAAGTTAGTTTTGTTTGGGATGGAATCTGAGAAAAATTTCTTAGGATTTGACCAGTAACGAATTTAACCAGTTTCTCGAATTCCCAATTTGCTTGACCAACGAGCTTTACCATTCACTATCTCTCACCTTGTTTGTGTAAGATGAATTCCTGTAAAGACGCCACATAAAAAAGGTTTGAAAAAATGCTGAGGCGAGATCTAGCCTCTGGGATGTTTGGCTGCCAATTGAGGGCAATTCAAGCGTCCCTTTTGGTGACGTCATCATTCGGTCCCCTGTAGTATATATATTCAGAGCAGTAATTTGTTCATATAAAATTCGAGAGCTACTGTAGTGGTGGTCCCTGGCAGGCAATTATGGCAGAGATGCAAGGGAGAGACATTATTTTGGGTGTGTGTGTGTGTAAAAGGAAAATAAAATAATAAAATAATATATATATATATATATATATATATATATATATATATATATATATATATATAATATATACAGTAACCCCTCGTTTATCGCAGGGGTTTGATTCTGGGTCCGGCCGCGATAGATGAATTTCTGCGAAGTAGGAACACCTTATACAGAAATCCCTAGCTCTATCGCAATTCACCTGTTGCGAATTCACTGTATCGCGATTTTCTTTTTTTGGCCATTCCCCCCCCCCCCAAGATGATTATGACACCAGGATGGGCCAAAAAATTATAGAATAAAACAGCCTTTATCAGGCTGTAAAGAGAAACAGATGGTGAGTGTAATGACCTGTCAGATGTGAAGGGATTATAAAAGGTGTGTATTGAATATCCAGCTCTCTGCTGGGTTTTAATATACCTCTGCATTACTTTCATGATGTCTATTCCAATAATTCTCCTTAGATCTTATTATTATTGTTATTATTATTATTATTATAATTGGCAACAATAATTTTCCTTTGCTGATGATTGTGGAGATTATTATCATCATTATTATTGTTAAGGGCTCATCATTGTTTGTACATCTGTTGGTTTATTCACTTTAATAACTGTGTACAGTTCCCCTCCCTTGTTGGCAGGGACAAAGAGTGTGTGGGGGGTTGGGTAGAATAGAATGTTGGAGAGAGAGAGAGAGACACATCTTTAATTAACTCTTGTTCATTCAACCATAACTACATTATTTATTGTAAAAATAATGGCTTAATTATAAATTCGTAATAATAATTAAATTAATAATAATAATAATAATAATAATAATCTCCACAATAATCATCAAAGGAAAATTATTGTTAAAAATAATAATAATAATAATAATAATAGTAATAATAATAATAATATCTCAGGAGAACTTTTGGAATAGACATCATAAAAGTAATGCAGAGGTATATTAAAACCCAGCAGAGAGCTGGATATTCATTATACATCTTTTATAATCCCTTCACATCTGAAAGGTCATTACAAGGGTGATAATTAATAAAGTTTTAAAAATTCATGATCAAACCAGAACTTGTAATGGGTAATGGATTTAAGCTTGATAAATTTAGGTACAGAAGGGAAATTAGTGAAAATTGGCTTGGTAATATTGTAGATTCCT